>CAEFZX010019461.1:0-10918 GCA_903066825.1 Alfaro cultratus | reverse complement strand
CAACCTTGAGCTAAACGCCGCTTACTCCCCGGAGCTCGAATATCGAATATCCAACTTGAAACTAACTTCACTGCGGTGCCGTATTGTTGTTTTGGGCATTTTGTACTGAGTCGAGTAAAAAAAACAAAAAAACAACGAAGATTTAATTCTGTTTTTGCCAGGACAGTCTCAGATACTCACAACATGAAGTGTTTTATTCCGGTGACTTGTCAAAGTTGTTCCAAATACCTGAAAAGTTTAACAATGTGAGATTTTTGACTGAACCCCAGTAATCCTCACAGGGTGGCACTGACGTCACATTGTTTGACCTTGTGTCTAGTAGGAAAATACGAGCCGAAACTGCAGCCTAAGGATAAAATTACAGAATGATACAACAAATCAAGCTGGTTTCGTCTTACTTTAACCGTGTTTCCCAAGTGTCGACCCCAGAGAGGATTTATAATCCTGGAGACAGAGAGCACAGCACTGTGAGCAGCCATCTTGATTATGAGAAGCAGCCGTCGCGTGCGACTGCAAGTCTCTCGTGCGTTTTGAATATTCGCTCTTATTAATTTTTTTATTTAAAAAATGAAATACAATTATTTTTAACCTTTTTAAAGACAGCTTGAAAATAAATAAAATGCTAAATAAAAAGTAGATATAATGTAATGCCCACGTGAGCAGTTTTGCGCATGCTCAATGCATACGGACTGCACTCGGGCACATCCGGAAGTGATAGCAGGATGAAAATAATCAGTTTTTCCTCGTTTTGCCGACAGCGCTCATCATAAAACGCAGACTGGGATTTTGGACTTCGGTTTCTTTAGTCTAGAATATGCCTGTTAAGCCGTCTCAATGAATAAACTGCGTAGAAAACATTGAAAGTCCGGCGCAAAGGGCAGTGGCTGATTAATTTATTCGGCTGCGTCCCTTCAAAGGAGACGAGCTTAAATCAACGCTCGCTCACCATAGGACTATATAAAGTAGGTAAGATTTGCTATTTTAATTTAAGCTATGAATAGGAGAAACCAGGTATATGACTTACGCGTTCGTTTCTCTTTGTCTAGGATATATATATCAACATATGTTTACTTATAGCAGACCTATTATAATTTCAGCAGCTATATACAGTACCTACACGTTAAAAGAAATCTTAACCATTTCACACAAATACAAACTCTTAATCCCTTCAGAAAGTTACATGAGAAATGAGAAGATAACTGAAAAGTCAGTTTATTTCATTCAGTTTAAAAAGGTTAAAATCATAATTTAGATTTATTACATATTAAACATTTAATTTATGGTGTAAACATTCTTTTACACTGTATTCATTGACACCATCTGTGAGGGTGGAGGTTATATATTTTGCTAAATTAATTTATTCATATGTAAAACTTACAGATTTATTTGAAGGTGAAGTCAGTGACTCTTAAAGTGCTCAAACTTTTCATCTAGGAATTTTCACTCCAAGGGACCGTTTTGTTACTTCGACAGCAGTTATTTCAAGCTGGCCATACCGGTTTTGGATTAAAACTTGGTCAGCATGAGGGAATTTGAAAAATTCTTTACGGAGGTCTCTTGTTCTTAGAAAGATTACAAACCACTCCTAGTTTGAGAAATCCAACTGCTGTCAAACATCCTGACTTGCTTGAGACCAGTAGGACATGATTTAAAACTATTTTTCAGTCCTTAAGGCAAACCGTCCTTCGTGTTTTTGTTGCCTCTGCTTCGCCACACCTGATTTAAATACTATGCATGGCATAAAGTGCTGCAGAAAGCAGGGATATAAATACATAATTTTAATGGGAGCGGTGGTGGTTATAGAGTGTGCTGGGAGGAAGGATCTTGATAACGCTTCTTTGTGCATTAAGGATGCAGCAGTCTGTCACTAAAGGAGTTCTCTAGTTTAATAACATCTATCACAACTAAGCAGTGGAAAGTAATTTATGTACAGTCTACTTTGATACTCCATGTTAGTTATATATGAGTCACACAAAGGTGATCATACTGATCACCTTCTGAGGAATTTGCCCACAAACTATGCAAAATTAAAAACTACGTTATAAACTTCAGACTTCAAAAATCTACAGATTTTTTTTTACAAATAAACTCTGAAATAAGTCTTAATCTGATTTAGGTTTTTCAAACAAGATGTCATTGTTTATCAAGTGTGTTTTAGAAAAAATAGTTTTTGATTCTGTTTCAACAAGCCTGCCACTTGTTAAAGTATTAATCATGACATTTTGTAATCATTTGAATATGATTATTAATCAAACAAGTAAATCAAACAAAGGAATCATTCATAGACATTCAGACAAACATTCTTGACTACGGGGTGCATACATTTGTAAGACAATACTGAATTTTTAAGGGCCCACATTCTTTCCTCTTGACACACATTGGAGATTTATGTAAATATGTAATACCCCAAGCAATGCTAAAAAAAACAGCCATTTTTGTCTTGATCAACTGATAAAATACTTTAAAACACTTCAGTTACAGTCAAAATTCTTCATACCCTTGTAGATTCAAATTTAAGCAAATTTCTAGATTTATAAAATACCAGTGAGAACTTGTGAAAAGTTGCTCAGCAGTTGTAAGGAGGTTTTGATTGCTTTAATGCAAGTAAAGCTTTTTCCTGGATTATGAAGAATAGAAATTATTTTTAAGACCTATTTTTGTAAGTGTAGTGATTGGGAAAATTAAAATTAACTGTGTTGTAGAAAATGCAATAAGAATATACATAAACATTTGAAGACCTGTTGAAATGGATGACAATGACCATCAACAGAAGAGCAAATCCAGCAAGGCAGACTTCAGAAAGAAGAAAATAAGGATACTCCCTTGTTTTCTTATGAACAATATTTTGGAAGAAACCCTCAAATGTTTTGCACCTGAAAGAAAAACAGATTTCAGCAATCATACAGATACAAATGAACAGTTGACACAACAGTTAAGTTATAAAATTAAACACAGGTGAAATACACAACCTTTAACTATGAGAACAGTTGAAAACATATATAGAACATGGCAAAATGCACATAAAACCGTGTACATAATTACTTTTTAATTCTTGTAAAGAAAACAAAGTTGACTACTACTGGTTGCCAACCAGTCTACGGTGAGCATTGCTATGGTAACTACCAACTGTTAATTGTAGCATCAACTTATATAGTAATGAAAGTAAGGAGAAAATAACTTTGACTAAAATATTAATTTGAAGAAACCAATTTTGATTTACGATATGGTTAAAATTTAACACTATTATATATATTAAATACCTTCAACGCGCCTGACTCTAACCTCTTGTTTTTCCCGTCTACAGGTCTATGAGACGGTGAATCATGAGACTGACAGGTGAGTTGTAAGTGTTTCGAGAGTTTTGTCTGAAGTGTCTTTTGCCTGAGCTTGTATGTTGTGATTCTGTTAACAGCCCCCCTGCGAGGTGTGGTGGTTCTGCTCCTGGTGGGCTTCACCTGGCTGCTCGCAAGCGCATTATTTGGAGGAGACGGCAGTTTATCTGTGCGAAACATCTTCACTGGTAAAATGAGTAATCTTCACTTATTTTGTAGGTTTAAGCAGAAATATCAAAGAAAACTTTCAGACTTTTATAGATGTTTTTATGTTAGATCTCAAGATTTTTGCTAGATTTAAGTTTCTTGGTGTTTTGTGTTTCTGATTAAACAGAAAAGCCAAGCTGAAAGCATCATAATGGGTTTTATCTTCCATTTCTGAAATTTTAGTCACTAAAGATAAACTCAGTAAAAAAGAAAAAAAGATTAATTGGCTTCTTTGATGAAAATTAGATGTACATGAAGGATCAGGGTTACTGCATAGCAAAATCAAATCAAGTGTTTTATTTTTAATATTTATTTTAATCAAAAAACCTGTTAATATTTTCAGGCACAAAAGCAGAGCCAACCCAATGTAAGTATGAAAGACAAAGTATGCACCGATGCTCTTTTAGTTTTGTGATTTAACTATTGTTGACTCATATATCATCTATTTTAGCTGAACCGCGTCCTCGGAGGTACAAATGTGGACTTTCAGCACCCTGTCCTCCAAAGCATTTGGCTTTCCGTCTGGTGTCTGGAGCTGCAAATGTCATTGGCCCCAAAATCTGCTTGGAGGATAAGATGTGAGATTTGGCGCTGTGAATTTCTCTTCTCCTCATTTACATCTTTATCTTCCCTGCTGTCCCCTTTTTATTCATTCCGTTTCACTCTGTTATGTTTTTCTTTTCCCCTTCTTCTTTGCTTTCCTAACAAGGTCTCCCAAGTATCTCTGGGGAGCTTGATGCAAGTATTGTCGTAGTCTGGTGGTGCTTTATTTTTTTGTCTTGTTAGGCCTTTCCTTTGCGCTGCTGCCTTGTTAGTGTGTAATGTAGTGTAAATAGGTGGAGAAATGTGCCTTAGCAGTGCCCTACTAAAGTACTGATACTTAGACATTTTCATATTTTCCCACATTTGAACATTAACTTTAGTGTATTTTGTTGTGATATCAAGTGACAGACCCACACAGAGTGGAAGGAAAGTTTGACATGATTTCCAAAATGTGGTTACAAATAGAAAGCTCACCCTTCTGATGCTTGGACATCCCTGTTGCAAACTGTTTCATTGTAGCTGTGGCTGCATGTTTGGAGTTGATATCCTGCTGCCTGTTTTAAAATCTCTAACAGACTTTCATCCAGGATTATCAAACATTTAACTCCCTTCATACTTGAATGAACTCTGGACAACTTCCCCTTCCTTCCTTATCTGAACTGCTCCTAAGTAGGTTTTCATTTGTGCAGTACTTAATGTATTTTTGGTGATAAACAGTATTGTGTGTTTTATAACCTAACTGCTTTAAACTGCTTCAGACTCTAACCTGTCTGCTGTGTTCCTTGGTTTTCATGATGCTGTTTGTTCACTGTTGTTCACTAACAAACTTCTGAGGCCTTCACAGAACTGCTGGATTCATAATCAGATTATATTACACACATGTAGACTTAATACATAGATTAGCTGACTTCTGAAAGCAGTGAACTGAATTTTATTTAGGGGATTCAATGCCATATATACTCACAATTATTCTGAAATGTTGTTGTTTTTCTATCATTTATATTTCTAAGAAAAATGTGTCTAGGTTTTACACATTATATTGTGACACAATGTGTAAAAGTTCAAGGAAGAGAAACACTTCTGCTATGCACTGTAAGTGTATGTTAAAGACGTGTGTCTCTGTCTCTTAGGTTAGTGAGCAGTGTGAAGAACAACGTAGGTAGAGGACTTAATATAGCTTTGGTGAATGGTGAGAGACTCATCTTCAACTTATGATAAACAGTGTTATATTTATTTTTGCTATTGATTGCAGTAAAGTTTTAACACTTTGTTTCTTTGGTTTAGGGGTGACAGGTGAACTATTGGAGACTAGAACCTTTGATATGTGGGCAGGAGGTAATGAAATCCAGCAGGAAATGGTGCTTAATCTGTATTCCAGTCCTAGTGGCACAGAAAACGCATGAAGTGAAACTCACAGTTTGTCTAATGCTTCTTTTCAGATGTGTCCGACTTATTGAAGTTTCTGCGGCCCCTTCATGAAGGAACACTTGTGTTTGTTGCTTCCTTTGACGATGCTGCTACAAAGTAAGAATCAAGGATGTGTGATTAGCTTAGTATGAGAACTCTGATTATTTATTTAATTGTTGTTCCCCAAAAATTTATGTTTTATGTAGAACATGTTGCTTCAACCTCTAATTGATAGAACTGGATGAGTAGCCAAGTTTGCTTTGTTGATTACAAAATCCAAAATTGTGAGCAAAAATGATGCCTTTACATTGTAAATGATGCTGCTTCATTTATAATAATCTTGTTCAGCTGATTCACATACTTGGTATTTCCAGTGCAAATAAAGGAAAAACATCAATTCATCAGTTGTAAAACATCAAAATATTTAAATGGTGTGTCATTTAGTCTGTGTACTAGTTTACATGCAGGGGTAGAAATTTAAAAGTATGAAGTGTGGAAATTGGAGCAACGCACCTGCCACTGTGTAGAGTTGACAATTTGAACAGAAAAAAAAAGCTGCATTCAGTTTGAACTTCTGTCCAGGTGGGCACTGACCATCTGATGCATTTACTGTCCATATCTGGCGGCCCTATGTTGTCATAATTTAACACAAAAATTATATTAAATCTAATTTCTATCGACTGCGACAGCCCATTGGTTGATTTTATTTATGGACATTGGGCTTATCCAATGAAATCCCCCAGTCCTACGACAAAAGCTAAAAAACGCATAAGCCCATTCAGAAAAATGTGTCAAACTAACTAATATGTTAATTACCACACTAACTTTGACCTTTGGAGGAGAGTCAGTAGTGGACAAGGAGAGGGAATTAGCGATTCAGGGGCTTTATTATCATCGGAGGATGTTGATGAGAGAGACGTGACCAGGGACAGATTGAGGAAGAGTTCAGATTAGCTGCTTCTGCCCGGTAAGAAGGAGTGAAAATGTTCATAAAAAATTGTTTTATAAAACAATGCAGGCAGATGTGTGAGGGGGAAGCTAACACTAAGCTCCAGGTAGTCAGAAAAACTCTTGAGTAACACAAGAATGATGATGATGATGGCCCGTGGAATTAATAATGAACACGTTCTGAGATATTTTAGTAATAATTATTAATTTCAATAGAAAATGTAAGGGAAAATAAATAAAACTGTTAGAAAACAGCTATTGATACAACTTAAAAATATTTAAAAAATGACTAGACACATCTTTAATAAATACTATCAGGGAGAGTTGTTGCCAAAATTTGGAAATGTTCAACATTTGATAGGAAGAATGTTAGGGTTGTGTAGTCAAAGTTTGCCGTTAGTAATTACTTCAAATTAACTTATTGCACTACAACCCTGTTAAGGTGACCATGCTTTATGTTAAATTATTCTGTATATGTACATCTGTATGGTAAACTTATTGTCAGTAAATTGGTTTTCATAGAGTTAAGAATAAATTATACATTTTCTGTAATTTCCTTGTACTTGTGAGATTTGTAATCGAAGGAAAAAAAAAACAGTAGCCGGTGAAATGTCTGAGTGGCCGGTAGAAAATGTTCTCTACCAGCCACTTTGGCTGTTGGGAAAAAAATTTAATTTCCACCCCTGTTTACATGTCATACAGTTCTCTAACAATTGTTTTGATTTTTTTGTTTGTTTTGACAGACTGAATGATGAGTCTAGACGTTTGTTTGAGGAGCTCGGTAGTACAGCTGTGAAGGAGCTGGCCTTCAGAGACAGCTGGGTGTTTGTTGGAGCCAAAGGCATCGAGAACAAGAGCCCCTTTGAGCAGGTATGAGCCGACTCCTGTTCTCCATCGTTGTGCTACATTTGTCAATAGCTTTACTTCATGGGACAAATTATTTTAATAATTTTGGTTAAGTTGGCTTAATTTAGTTTTTTATTCACCGTCTATTGAGGCTTTTGTCTTTAGTTGTTTCTGGCTGGTTTCATCTCCACGGCAGAGGTTGTATTAAAAAAGTATGTAAAGTAACCATTAAGAAGTTTAATTCTCATTTTAGGTGAAAATACAATACTTTACTCTCAGTGAAATTGCTATTAAACCTTCATCGTTAAAAAAAATTAGGTGCACAAGTTTGAATTGTGAATTATTATTCGCTGTTATTTATACATATAATCTTTGGGTAAATGTCATTTAGCTAGCTGCAAAAAACACATGTAGCTTTCATAACCATGAACAATCTTTCAACTTAGCTCTGAATATTTGACCACTCCTCTTATCAGAAATGGCAGAGTTGATTTAAATGCATCGTCTTCCTGGCACAGATCAGGCTTTTAAGCATACACTATAAATTTTAAATAGACCTCAGGCCAGAGCCATTCTAGAAGTTTTCTATTTTTGTGTTATCCATACCAAGATCAGTTCTGATGTTTGGGATCATTGTCCTGTTGGAACACACAGTCGTGTTCGTTTTGGTTCTGGTTCTGGTCTGCATCCCCAGAACCAGAACCAAACACGGAGAAGCAGCATTCAGCTTCTACGCACCACAAATCTGGAAGAAACTTCCAGAAAACTGCAAAACAGCCGAAACACTGAGTTCCTTTAAATCAAGACTAAAAACTCACCTATTCAGAACTGCTTTTAAACCACAACAAATGAAACATTGACCAACATATTTGATGTGTATGATTTTGGTGATAGCACTCATCAAAATGTCTGTTCAATCGTTGGCTGTATGGTGTTTTCTTTATAACTTTGTAATTTTCTGTTTTTATTATGTAAAGCACCTTGAACCTGGAAGTCTTGCTTTTTAAATGTGCTATACAAATAAACTTGATTTACTGAACTTGATTAATGAAGTTTCCAAACTCCTTCTGGAGAATGCCTTATGGTAAACATCTTTCAAACTATTGAGCACGGTGATGGTGGTATGATACAGAGGATCTGTTTTGAAGCCATTGGTACTGCTGCTTCACACAAAGTGGAAAAACAATAAAGGAGGGGAACTTGTTCAAATTCACCTGAAACCAATTCCTAGATAGTTAAAGGAGACACAGGAGGCAGTGGAACCATACACACATCAAAACTGGTTTTGGAAGGGATAAAGCAGGCTAACATTTAGCTTTTGGACTGACTCTTACCCTACCTTAATCTCTTTTTTTTAATTTATGGACTGTGCTTAAAAGCCTGCCCTTGCCCGGAAACCAACCAATTTAAATCAACTATTTCTGATAAGAAAGAACATATGTCAAACAACAAGACAGAATAATCCCATGTTTTCAAAAATTATATGGTTTCTCTTCAGCTTTATCTAAATGTATTTATTTATCTAAACATATATTTAGATTTTTTTCTGTGTGGATGAGAAAAAAAACACAATTTAAACACAGTTGTTTTTAACAGTCATTAAAGTTTTGTCATCATATCCACCTGAAAAAAAATTGCTTGGCTATGCTGTTAAAAAGACCAACATTAGTAAAATTTTCATTAGTACAGCTAAGCTTCTCAGCAGCACAATAAAAGCATTGTTGGAAGTTTAAATGATTAATGTAGCAGCAGTGAAATAGTTTTCTGTGAAACCATTAGCCAGCTCTGAAATGAAATTGTGTCGATACTGAAGTACTAGTTTCAGTAAAGACTGAAAAATATTAAAGACAGCAGAGAGCATCTGCTGCTGATGTGATGATTATTTGTTGTCAAAGCTTATCTCCATTTTGCAGTCATATTGCATAAGATCTCACTTAAAATATTACATGGATAAATTACTACAAAACCAACTTAGGAGGCTCATTTGGGTTCAGCAAAGTAGAAACCATTAGGCTATAGCTTCTGCTGTTGGGGTCTGAGATGCTGACATCAGTTCTGTTTGGCTGTTTTTGTTTCCGATAGCGTATGAAGAACAGTAAGAGCAGCAACAAGTATGAAGGCTGGCCCGAGTCCCTGGAGATGGACGGTTGTATTCCCCTGCGGCCGCCCCTTGAAAGTTAATTCTGCTTCAGATAGTCTCTCAGACGTCACGGCGACGCCTGAAGTCTCAGCAGGGAAACAAAGTGACTGCAGAAGGCCTACAAGCTTCTGAATACCTGAAGCTCTTCACAGGGATACACAAGTAATATTTTCTTTTGTCCTGCTTTGGAAAAAGGAATAAACTGAATGTACAGATTATTTTTGAGCTGGAGCCAGTTTGTACAGGATTTCAGACTAAGCTTTCAAAGCTGCTTTTTAGCTGAGGAAATGTTCTAGAAACAATGAAAATTATATCAAGGTAAGCAAATCTTGATATAATTGTTTGCTGGCCAAAGTGTAACTTTAATGAGTGAATATAGCTTGATTGAAATTTCTAAACCTCTTATTATATATATCAGTGACGTGCGGTGAGGTGCAAAGCTGGTGAGGCACTGACTTAATCATAATCAGATATACAAATGTAGACCACCTTCATGTTATTGTTTACATAAGGAAATTTTGCGCATGCGGACAACAATTCTTTTACATCCCATCCATAGCTGCGCTGCCGCCGTAGAATAATTCCGTTAACTCAATGAAACTTGGACATGTAGGTATTATTAATTTCCTGCTGTGCTTCGCAGCAAAGGGAAAAACCATTTAAGTACAACTCAATACCACGTCTTTCTCGCTCTCTGCATTGGCCAGGCTACACGCAGACTCGTTGCCATAGCAACTGACAACAACGCCCCTAAAAAACACTGAAATATTTCCCACACAAAGAGCAGAACATTCAGTCTGTTGCATTATGGTTAATGTTTATTTTGCAATTATTAATAAGTGATCGCTGTGGTACGAGGAGAAAACCA
The DNA here is from genome assembly GCA_903066825.1 of Alfaro cultratus. Lineage (NCBI taxonomy): Eukaryota > Metazoa > Chordata > Actinopteri > Cyprinodontiformes > Poeciliidae > Alfaro > Alfaro cultratus. The sequence goes on along the minus strand of CAEFZX010019461.1, from coordinate 627 downwards.
CAGCGAGAAAACTATAAATATATCGCTGCACTTTACTGTATGGCTAGCTCATTGTTACTGTCTCTTACTCTGCAGTTGTGGAGTCACAATGTCAGGGATCATGAGCGCCCCCTGCCACGAGGCAAGAAAACTGCCTGCCTGACCTCGAATCTGTTCTCTGCCGTTTCTGATCGCTCCTCAGCACACAAAACACGTTACACACACAGTTGGTGACATAAAGCACATAAAGTATATAATGTACATTATATACATTAGTTAAATTATGGAAAATCAGTTCACACATTAAAAGTTTTTCAGCCATTTTATTGGCGACGTACAGACAGGAGGAGCAGGCTCCCATCGAATGTCAGCCAGTGCAGTTAGCGAGAGGTTGCAGAATCGAAGGTGAGGCTCAGCTCGCTGCTGCCTCACCAGCTGCGCTTCTGAGCATTTGAATGGGAAAGTTAAAAAATTCAGCAATTTTGAAGAAAAAATAATCAAAATTGGTTAAGATAAATACTTTAAAGTACAAACCACAGGGTGAAAATAGCAATATAAATTATTTTTTCATTATATTTTTTCCATTATGACAGGTGAGGCTCTGCCTCACTTGCCTCCCCTGACCGCACGTCACTGAGATACATATAT
>CAEFZX010019460.1:0-43923 GCA_903066825.1 Alfaro cultratus | reverse complement strand
TATATATATGTCTTGGCAGTTTATACAGCAGACTTTCACTGGCTCTATCCATGAGGAGTGTAAGCCAAACACGGTCACAACTTAAAAAGTATTCGAGCGTTAGCTGGAAAGTTAAGTGCAAGGAAACAATGTGGTGCACAAAATACAAACCACAGCCTTAGCAGGACTGTGAAGAGAGCCTATTCAGGAATTTTACTTGGATTGTGGCTGGAATTTGAGCTTTAAAAAACCCCCAGATGCAAACAGATGTAGAACATGAGACACATCTCTCATTTTTTGTGTTAGTCCACTTCTGAACCTGAGATGGACTTCAGCTCCATGATCCAAAGTCTGCTCTTAAAAAGAAATTAGTTTTGCATATCATTTGGAAACCAAGGTCCTGCATGTTGGAGGAAGAATTCAGCAGAACATAATTCAAGTTGCTTGAGGTCCAAGTTTCCATAGTCGGTGATTAAGTCAAGAGTTGGCACTTAACACTTCCATTTGCTTTGTAGAAAACGCTTATAGAGATTAATGTTTTCTTTTTTTTTTTCAAGGAGGACTCACCCACACTGCCAAAAACTTTAATGACCATGGTCACGGTCCGTAACTCTATCTATAGGTGTCCTGGTTCAGAATTGAATCCAGCTGTCTGGCACGCTGGCCTGACAAAATCCCCATAGAGAATCTGCAAAGTTTTGTCAAGAGGAAGATGAGAGACACCAGACTCAGCGATCACAATCTGAATCCTGCTTGTAGAGCAACCTGATTTTCTTTGGCTCCTCAGCAGAACTGCAGGCAGATCAACTCCAAGACACATTGTGCAGATTAACCAATAACATATTAGACACAGTGACACAACTCACTACTGCATCAACAAATATTACTGATTTATTATCATTTCCTTCCACATATTATTAGCAGACTTTATAAATGAGACGTTTCTCATTTAATTTCCCCTTCATTATAAATTTGTTACATTTTGGCATGAAAATTTAAACCAGTAGCTTTGTAGCGATTCGTTTCATTATCAGATTTTGGCACTTTTTTCTTATTTTAACATACAGGGCAGAATACACGTGTCATTAAACTGTCCCTATTTGTTATACAACCAGCCGGCTTTGTTCATCCTGCTGTTGGAGGCCTTTGTGTTGTTAACGGACCAGGATGTAATTAGAGGCCCTCCATTTACAAACAAGCAGTTGAGCAATTACAAGACAATTAACAGGCCCCTGAGAGTTTATTCAGGTCAATAATGGGCCGCTCTTACAACCGCAGGATTTACCATAAACACACTGTGACTGGCTGGTAATAAATAATGCCGGGGTTGTGTGGAAAAATCTTTTACATTAAATCAATCGGAATGATTAGTTTTACGATAACCCCCACCCCCTAGTTTTATTCCTTATAATTATCTTAACATGGACTTTAAAGTGATGTGATGTAAAGACAAATGTTTCAACAAAGGCTACTGTTTTCCGCTTGTCTCATCTGGACGGAGCGAACCCTGCTGTCAGACTGGTACACAGTATACAGAGTTTATGTGACATGATCCGTAACTCTATCTATAGGTGTTATGGTATCATTCCCACCATTAAAGAGGTTTTCCACCTTCCCTGTGACCTCCGCCTCGCCTCACAGGACACAGAAAACGACCTGATAGCAATGTCTTTTACTGTACAGAGGGGGAGCTGAGATGTGTGTGTGTGTGTGTGTGTGTGTGTGGCTGGTCACTCTGTGACGTTAGGGAGCATCCAGCAAACGGGGCTTCTCTCCAGTGAGAGTGGGGGAATCTGGCACGGCCAGTAAGCATGTATATCAGGCCATCTCACGGCTGGCTGGACGCTCCCTGGGTGGCCCGCCGTGGTCAATACTGCACTGGTGACTGGACACACAGAATGGGATAATCTTGCTTTCTTTCGGGGGCCACTGTGCACTCATACAGGTCTGCTTTTTATGCCAGCTTGACCACGGAGGCTATAGGTTGCCCGGTGCTATGATTTCAGGTCAGGACCAGTGGGGTGCGGAGCCTGGACTGAGAGAGGGGACAGTGTTGTTGGGGATAGCGAAGGGGAGGGCTGGATGAGTCCATTTCAGCCGAAGAAGTGGAGCACACTGGAGGCACTGGGGCATCTCCTCCACTGGCTGTTGGGAGGGGAAAACAAAAGTGGGTGTGATTCCCACAAAAACCTAGAATCTGTGTGTGTGTGTGTGTGTGGTAATGAATGTGGATCTTTGTTCAAACTTTCCTTCAGCTCCAGCAACTCGTTTTAACGCCCCCGCTGCTCACATACAAAGACGCATAATTGACACCACAGATTAAGGCCACTGTGGTCTGACTGTTCTCCCAAAACGTCCCACTCTACTGGAATATCAGGAAATATAATTTCTAACACCTTCATGTACTGAAACTGGGTGATTCTCTCTAAAATGAGACATTATTCTGGTAATTAATCATGTTAAAACACCAGAAACAAATTGTTTTCCAGGTCAAACTTCTTCAAAGCACAATAAACTAAAGCAGAAGAACGAGGCTGTACATTAAAAAGGGGAAAAGCTTGCTGTCACTTTCTGTCAAACAGTAAGAAGAATATTGGAGCTGAACATGAAAATACATTTTGAACGTGCTTTCCAGGAAATGCATTTCCTGGATACAAAGAAACATTTGTCGAATAAAGAAAAAAACAACAACAAAGGAGGCAGCAGCTTTTTATTTCACATTTGTATCAGCTTTATTTAAGAATTCAGAATATTATAACAGTAATCTGTGGTTCAAGAAAAATGTATTCATCTCACAATCACAAATATTACACAGCACCCTTTTATAGCTATTGGTAATGATGTGGAAGAAATATTACTTTTTTTTGCAGTAGCATAATCTCACACTAAAAATAAGAAAGAAAAAGTCAAACTTTAATAAAAAAAAAAATTACTAAAAAAAGAAATAAGCAAATTGTTTTCCTTTTACAAAATCCAAAGGACCAACATTCTTCACACAATCCTCACTAAATAGATCTAACATAAGCATTGTTTCTCGAAATCCAAATATTATTTCATCATTTTGATCTGAGTAATTTTATGCCAATCTTGAAAATGGGAGAGAGAAGAGAATATACCAAGTAAGGCAGGAATTAAATACATTAAAATAACCAGCTGGGTTAACATGCCACGTCTGGAGTCGGGAACAATGGAAAATGTTAAAAGAACTGAAACAGTGACAAAGAAGGCTGAAAGAGGACCAAAGTTGATCTTGTAACCATGAAGAGGCTGGTAAAAGACGTGAAATAAAATCTCTAAACCTCAATGAAAATAGCAGCATTTTTTAGTGTGCAATTGTGCCGCTGCAAAAAAAAAAAAGAAATTGTTTTCAGGCTTTTTACTTATCTCTATCAGCCTTTAAAATTGCAGGGTGCTCTATCTGTAAATCCTGTTTTTAGGGGGGGAAAAAATAGAAATGCAAGTTTTGGTTTTAGCAAAGTCTTATTGCAAGATTTTAAACATGACGGACTGCAAGTCTGCAGAATAAAAGCTGATAAAAAAACAACACAACATCGGAAAAATTCAATGTTTAAACTCACCTTTCGAAGTGGTACCTTTTTACCTGATGTCTTAAGGAAAAGACGTGGATTATCTGCCCCCAAACGGTGCAGCTAACTGATCATGTAGGTGGGAAGCTGGACCAGGCTGACAGTGCAGCTAGCTAAAGGAGGCATGTGTGCCGTCTTATTTTTTAAGGCCCAACATTGAGAAAGGGCCCATTGTCAATCCTCATGGTGGCCTTTCACCGACTGCATCTGCAAATACATAAAATATGGAGAAAAAAAAAATTGATCAATTGAATAATTCTAGAAACTTTTTAGATCATTTCAACATTCTTTCCAGACACTGAGAGGATTTCTTACGCAAATGCATGAGCAGATTGATGCATTTTTTTATATGAGACCGCACAATTTCTGAGTAAATATGACAACAGCTCTGCGCATGCGTCTGACAACCGGGAGCGTGTCATCGCCCCAGACACCTATAACTGTTAAAGTTAACGGCAGGAGGAGGGGTGTGCTTGCACGTTTGTTTGTGCGTCTATCAGCTGTCTGTATCAATGCCCTGTGCGACCCTGGAGCTAGCAGACAGCCAGGGGTTAAAGGTCAAAGCAGAGCCTGTCTGGGCTGCCTTCCTGACCCCAATGGCTGCGAGCGCTGGCGTGCACTCATATGCAGAAAACTGGGTGCTTTCGGGGAGGGAGGGCCGGTGCAACCGTCTACCAGACTAATATCACCTTTGGGATTAGGATCCAGACAAAAATAAATTGACCCCAAACCCCTCTCTTCCCACACACACACACACCCACACCCACACCCACACACACACAGAGATGCCAGATTTGCCTGGTCATAAAATAGGACTCAACCGTGCGGCATGACGCAGACAGAGACAGCAGAGGTGCTGAGTCTGAGAGGAACATCTAATTATCTTTTAGAGCTGAGTTAGAGGGAGGAGTGGAGGAGAACAAGGAGGTTCAACAGAGCCAATAACATGCAAGCCAACAGCGTAAGACTGTCGTTTTAGCCAGGATGGAGACGAAAAAAACAAATTCCGTAAGGCGGCTATTTAAAAATTGGGATCACTATATGATTAAGAAGGAAAAAAATGTTACATATGATAGGTTTATATCTCTGTGGTAACCCAAATTTAGATTTTGCAGTGTAAAATAGCCTGAAGCACAACTTCGGTGTAAAACGACATCAGAATGGTTGTAAGAGAGAGAGAGAGAGAGAGAGAAGGAGAGAGGGGAAAAAAAATCCCAAATCAAAGAGATCTCAGCTAAATGAAACAAGGAACAAAAGGTCAAAATCAGAGGCTTCCAAGCCATCGGGAAAACTCGCTAAATAAGCTGGAGTGTTAAGCTGCTAATCCCCCCGTATTATTGCAACATCTGTGAGGCCTAGAGGGGCTCTGTCAGCGTACGCCGAGACAGATGTAAACAATATCCTGCCTGAAAACGAAGAGGGTTTGTTTAGGTATCGAAAACCACCAACACGGCGAATGTAAAGCAGGTGAACTGGGAGAGACGGGGGAGTGGGAAGAAGCGATGGAAGTGAACGAGTGACAAAAGCTTGTTGCAGAAGAGGTATTGAGAGTTTTTTTTTTTTTTTGAGTTGTTGGGATACAGCTTGAAGGTGGTGGGAAAAAAAAAAAAGACAAAAAAAATCCGGAGGTGACAGCATCCCGGAAAGACGGCACACCTGCGGACCAGGCTGACGAGACGCCAGCGAGACGAGGATAATTTATGCAGAGAGTGTCTGGCACCCCGTGAATAGTCCAGAGAACTGAAAGGGGAGAGCTGCTTGTGGGTGCTAGCAGTGTGAAGGAAGGAAGGAAGGAAGAGATATGGGGGTGGGGGGTTGCTTTTTTAAACGAGGGACCTCAGAGGCTGCTCTTTCTGCTCGATTCAGCCGAAGCTGTCCGTCTGACGTCCCATTAAGGTTTGGGACAGGACATGTGGAACTAGGCATTGAAGAGGAGCGGGAATGGGGGTGGTGGGAGGGGATAGGCACAGAGGTGAACGAGAGGCTCTTACCACCCACTACAGTCTACTTCTTCACTTTGGCTATACGTATTAGATCCACAGAGCTGTATGTCTGCTAATCTGCATGCTAATTTCCTTTCATCACAAACCAGAACGTCATAGAGGACCAGGGACGGGTTCTGGACAGACACAAGCTACTCAGCTGAAGTCTGGCTGAATGAGAGGCCATAAGAGAGCTTCAACCGTCTGGCTGGTAAATCAACTCATCACATTATTGTTTTATGCTGTGGGAGCCCAATTCTGTCTTTAATTGTTTGTTTAAACCTTAAAATGTACTTTTTATGCAAATGTCTTGACATTGTTGAAGGATTTGCCCTCTTTGATCAAAGAGCCAAAAAATGTCATATGACAGGCCAACGCGAAGCGGTTCATAATTCTGCAATAAGCAAAAAAATAAATAAATAAGCAAATAAAAATAATGTGGTTTTATTTTTCAAACTGTCTTACAAATAAAAATGGAAAAGTTTGGTGTGCTTTCATTTCTGGCCCCCAAGTGAGTCAACACTTATTAAAACTTCTGATTAGAGAAGCAAGTCTTCAGAAGAGTGTTTTGAAAAAGTTTGGCCATTCTTCGTTGTAAAACAGCTCAAGAGATGGCTGGCTGGATAAAAAGCATCTGTTAGCATTTTTTCTCAATTTGACTAAGTTTGAACTTTAACTGGGCCATTGCCAAACTTTAACATGGTTTGACCTACAGCACTCCACAGTAGATTTATGGTCACTGTTGTGCTGGAAGGGGAACCTTTTGCCCTATCGACTCAGACCCGTTCCCACAGCACGATACTGCCAACACTGAGTTTCACAGCAGGCTACGTATCCTACATGGCCTGCGACAAACTGTAAAAGCCTCTTCTTTTGACTTTTATTTTTTTTCCAGCACTGACGCTCTTCCTGAAACTCCTCCATAAGAGTAGTCATTTTGCAAGAAAAAAAGCTGTGGATTCGATTCCCGACACCCTCCACCATCACAGACCAGTCCCTTGCTCTATGCTTTGCTTTGTACAAACGATCTGGACCGTTGTCTATTGAGAATTCTACTGGAGAAATCCAGTTCAATATAAGAAAGCCCAAATGGAGCACTGAAGGGAGATGAGAACGCAAAGGCAAGGCTAATGACTATCATATGCTTTAGCAAAACCATGTCTCATTTCTTTTACACTTCACAACTATGTACCGATTTGTGCTGGTCTATCAAATACAATCCCAATAAAACTCAATTCAAGTTTGTATTTGTGACAAGAAGAATGAATACCTTTGAGCAGCACTGTACTGAAAAATCTTTTCGTAAGATTCCCTTTTCATGTAAAAGATTCCCTACACAAAGATATTAACAGATGGACAGAAATGAAACAATTTCAACAGTGTGACTCTGGGTCTATATCAGATGACACAATGAAAAGGTTAGCCATAGGCAGCAGACTTGACATGTACGAACATCAGCAGAGGCTGACATCAACCTTTAAAATCATGGAGCAGTTTTGATTTGAATGTGAGGAGACAAGACTGTGTGCTTGGTGCATTTGAATCCTGGCCAATTGCCAGGTGCAGGCGTGCATGTGTGTGTACGTGTGTATGCGTGTGTGTGTGTGGGCCGAGCGAGAAGCGCAGCGGACAGGGTGACGTTTAAGTCCGGTGATGCAGGCGGACAGTTTAATGACAGTCCTCGCCCTGAAACATTCAAGCCGGTGAGCACCTGGCCCGCTCTCGGATGTGTACACACTATATGAGGCGTCCAGCTATCCGTGTGATGTACGGTGTGGCGTTTTCTGCAAAAGACGAGCAGAACTGGTGGTGAAAATGAAACAGAAAAAATATTTTAATGCTTACGACTCTAAGAAAAAGAAGAAGAAAAAAAGAGTTTCAGGCTTCGACTTCGACACGGAGGACGACAAAACGCTGCGTTAAAAACTGTCCTTTGCTAGCGCTAATTAAAGCAAGTGTTAGAAGCACCACGGTTGTTGGTCTTGTTTCTTTAAAGAGCAGCGTGAAGTAAAGAGCCATTCACTGGGCCCTTTGTGCTTTTTGTGTGTGTGTGTGTGTGTGCAGAGTTGTGCCTGGCTGTGGACTTGCATCTTATTCAGCAGCACTTGCTCAGGTCTGGACTTGAATTTGGTGCCCAAACAAAGACATAGAACCACCTCATTAAAAAAACATGTCATTGGATCAGACCTAGGCTCAATTGTGAGATTTTTTTATTTCCCCCCCCCCTTCTTCCACCTACCATAAGTGACCGTGACTGTGCAGAGGGGTTGAATAAGAGGCCGGGTAGAGGCCCGGCGGTGGAGCGCCACGCCACATCCCTGTGGGAACCTCCCCTTCACAGAGGGGGGTTGCATTTAAAGCTTTGTTGGTGTGTTAACACGGCTTTTTAAAACACCTCTTTATGGACTCGGCTAAGCAAACTGCAGAGCCTGGTTTTCTTGGGACAGAAGGAGAATGTGGAAATAAAAAACAACCAAAAAAAAAAAAAAACACAGGAGAACGAATAAGGGAGAAGAAACGGTTTGATTTATTATAAAATCCAGTGTCCTGGAAAACTCTTCATCATTTATCATATTTTGTCATAACACTTTAAGCTGATTTTAAGGTTTCAAGCTTTTTTTTTTTTTTTTTTACAAGTAATATCTGAAAAGTGAAGCACACATTTATGCTAAGTCAGTGTACTTTGTAGAATATTTTTTCACCATTTCAAGTTTTTAGGGGTAAGTTTCCACAATGTTTGTTCTTTTAGAGTCTCATCTAGGTTCTCAGATGGATTTAGATCTGGATATTGAGTGAATCAGTCACATTTTGGCGCCACCAGTGTCTCTTTAGGGGCTTTCAGTATTAAAAAAAAAATATTGAACTGAGCGGAACATCTAAACATAAAAATATTCTTGTTTCAAAAGGTCTTATATTTCTTTTTAGTTATTTTCTTGCAATATTTGCATGAAGCTTTAAGAACGAAATTGCCCTAATTATACAAGGAACACTTGGTTTTGGGTTTTTTGGTCATTTTCTTTACTGATAGGTAACAAAGTATGCACTGTCACCCCCTTGTCTTCCATTTTCTCTTATTGCAAAGCTTTGAAATTTTTACTTATTTGATATAAAGGTTAAGTTTTTAAACATAATGGTTAATTACAGCATGTATTCAAGGTTTTCTTCTAGGATTGCCCTGTATTTCGCTCTACCCGCCTTCCCATCAACGACGACTTGCTTCCCCGTCTCTCTTGAAGTTAAGCATCCCCTCAGCATGATGCTGCCACCACCAGAAGATGACGTATAGGGTGATATTCAGTGTTGCATTGCCAGCACCACCATGATGTTTTGCTTGTAGGGCATTTTGATCTCATCTGACCTTTTCCTTCAGATTCACTGTTATGCTCCGCTCTGTGTTGGTCTTTTACATAAAATAAAAATAAGACATATTGAACTTTACAGAATGAAATAAAACCTACATAGTAAATTCTGCAGAGTTAAATCAACACTATGCCAAGTCTATTTGGTCCCTTTCAGAATTGGCATTAATTTAACTCTTATAGAGTTATTTCAACAATAGTTTGAGTAGTTATAACTTTTTCAAGTGTTAAAACTACTCAGTTTCTTGTTGAAATAACTCTGAAAAGAGTTAAATTGACACCAACTCTGATAAGGACCAAATAGACTCGGCATAGTGTTGATTTAACTCTGCAGAATTTACTGTGTAGATGTCTCCAAGGGGTATGAATAGTTTGCCGTGCAAATTGTATTTAAACCGAGTGTGAATATTGTTATTATGTGACCAAAATAACTCGCCAAATGCGGATCTCAGGCAGAGGAGAGTGAACTTGGCTGCTGCTGAGTGCAGCACAACCCGGTCACTGACAAACTGCTCCTTGTCCCTGTGTCCTCTGACACAGTCAGCACACATGTTTACCCAGAGGACCACAGCCATCCTGCAGGTGAAACAATAGCTTTGTTGCGAGCATAAGCATGTGTTTTTGTGTGTGTGTGTGTGTGTGTGTGTGCGCGTGTGTGTGACAAACACGGCCCTGCTTGCGAAACCTGTGCTGGAGACTTAGTCAGTCTCCCAGGGCTTCTGAGATGACAGTGAAATGAATAGCAATGAACTTGAGACAAGTTCACAACGTTAGAGAGGAGGCAGAGCAGCACAGCTTCCTTGTGTGCATAATGTGTGTGTGAGGGCAATAAGGATGCACTCAGAGAACATCGCAGTATGTGCGGAGTGTCGAGCTGCAGCGAGGAGCACCCACTCAGATGAAAATGTGCATGCACGTCTCCCCTAGTCTCCCCTCCCTTTCCCCTCTCGCCATGCATACACAGCAAGGACCCCACTCTCGCTGTTCCAATGCTGTCCGCTGAGTGCCTGATGAAAAAGCAAAAACGACAAAAGGGGTGCACACGGCTAAAGGCGAGAAAACGCACATTTGATAAACAAAGGATTTAATAGGGGTTTCTCAGACACATTAGTAGGGGTTCACCTCGCTGTATGCATCACCGGACGTGCTGCTATTTTCGCTATCTGTAACCAAAATGGGTGAAGAGAGGGGATCTGGGTGGGTGGCGGGGGGAAATGTGCCTACAGCTGCCACATCCACACAGGCATGATGGTTTGCAGAGGGCAGAGAATGCATCTGAATACATTTACATAGCGATGGTGGCATGTTGACAGAAGTGCTGCTGAGAACGCTTTGAGATCATCACTGTCCTCAGAAAAGTAAAAGAACGGTTGTAAGGAGGGTGAGCTGGAGGGGACGGCTGCTAAGAGTCGAGAAACCGTCACTTTTTCTTCAGAAGAATCAGGGGAGACGGTGCGCCTTATCTGCTCCGTAGGAGGCTCAGTCACAATGGGCCTTCCTTACGGTAAAAATAGAAATAAAGTATATGAACTGCAAACACATTCATAGTAAAAAAAAAAACAAAACAAAACAAAAACAAAAACAATGAGTCCTGAAGCAGAATGTTGTGGCACGATGGTAAAAGAAAAAAAAAAAAACAGCAAAATTGAATATGCATGAATAAATTTATGCACAGAATCTTACAGTATGTATATTTATGTGTACAGAAACAGTAAAACCTTTTTCTCTGTGGATTGTAAATGTAATTTTAAAAAGTATGAAAGTATTTCACATTTGGTAATTTAAAAATTTATAGATGTTATAAAATGTATAGGTTTTATAATAAACATAAATTAGAAAACAGGGCAATAGTATTGACAAGGGCAATAGTATTGACATTATGAAACAGTTTCCATGGTAACTGTAAAACACAATTCTGATTCTTAACGCACAGACCAGTAACACAATACGTTACAACAATAGTCCGACTCCTACTTTAGTGAGCTTCACTGGGAAGTGAAGTAGGAGGAAGATAGTTTTTTTTTTTATAATAAAAATATAAAATACTGTTGCTAACCTATCAATGGGCCTCCTGTTATTTTACTTATTCAGTTCTTTGCAAAACCGTTGAACATTTTGAAATTTTACCCTGTCATAGCTACATACTTTGATATATTTTTATTAGGATTTTTACGACATGACCGAACAAACGTAGCCTATATTTGCAACACTGAAGGAAAACGAATCATGCTTTCTAAAATGTTTTGCAAACTAAAAACGTGAAAATGTGGCGTGTTTTATATTCAGCCCCCCTGAATATACTCTTCCTTGAACTTGAAGATATAAATTGAATTGCTGTATGTTTCCACCAACTTTTCACACCTACAGACTGGAACTTTCGCCCCTTCTTCCTTGCAAAATACCAGTTTGTTCAGTCAAATCAGGTGGAGAGCATCAATTTTATATTCTTGCCAGATTTCAATCAGACTTCAATCTGGGCGTTGCTTACTCATCAATAAGCTCTGATCTCTGATTTCATTGTAGCTCTGGTTGCAAGTTTAGGGAAAGTGTTCCTCCTGTCCTCATCTAAAGCTTTTAAAAGGTTTTCTTCCAGGATTGCCTCACATTTAACTCTTTCTAGTGCAGAACTGCTGCTGCCTTGAACACTGAAGAAAAACATCCTCAGAAAAACATGCTGCCAACAAAATGTCCACATTCTGGGCAATGGTTAGTTTTAGTTTTTCACGGCACATAACATTTTGGATGCAGGCTTAAAAGTTCAATTTTAATCTAATCTCACCAGAACAGCTCCTTTCACATATTAACCATCTCCTGTATTATTAGTGGAAAACTACAAATGCTAATTTTATGTTTTTCTTCCAACAGCAGCTGTCTTTTTGCTACTCTTTCATAATTGCCAGATAACACAGTCTAAATACAAAATAATATCACTTTTTTATTACTATTTTGCATTCAGTACACACATAAAAAAAGAGAAGATTTTAATCAAATGTAAATCTAAGCACAGCCCTGGGTGCAGAGCAGGTTTTTCTTATGGAGAAAGTCACTTTAATTTTGAAAAGCTAAACAGGAAGGTAGCAGAAGGAGCGCTGCGATAAACCTCTTGCAGATATAGTCAGCTAACGAAACCATCCTGTCAGATCATTGCCTGAGGAGAGCAGGAGGGGGAAGGAGAGATGGCAAGAAGGGGAAGAGAGCAAAACAGGGGTGAAAAGGGTCAGCAGGGAGGAAGGCTAAACCCCAGAAGCAAGCAAAAGATTGTGTGTGTAGTGCATTTATATTTTAGCATGTGTGTGTGCGTGAGGGCGTGGGTGTGCATGTGTGTCAACCCCAGCTGGGCAGACATTTACTTGACATGCTGATAGGGATTTAAGCAGTGGGTGGGTGGTGTATCTGACCAAGGTGAGTGAATGAGCGGAGAAGGGGAGCCTGTGGGGATCGGAGGATGATAGGAGGAGGGGGAAAGGGGAGCAGGGGAAGCGGGGGAAGCGGGGGGAGCGGGAGTGGCGGCGGAGGTGGTGGAGAAAGCAGGAGGGTTAGGAATTTTTTCTTTTTCTTTTTATTTGGACCAGAGGGGCTGTTACTGCTGTTACTAAGCTTGATTTCAGAGCGAGTTGAGATGATTAGAAGACGGGGGCAGAAACGTGCAGGGGAACGAGGATGAGGGAGGTGGGTTTTTGTAGAGGGGAGACCCTCCAGGCTGTCCAGGAGAAGGGGGACTGGTCTATTGAGGTGATGAGGGAAAGAGGGTCCTTCTTTCAGACGCTCTAATGAAGCATAAGTCCATGGTGGAGAATGAAAGCAGGCAACTGCCGCGCGTGTTAGCTTGGTGCCTGAGCTCCTCTACATTTCTCTCCTCTGTTTCCCTTCCTCACTTTTCCACAACCCGTCGTTCTCCTCTCCTCCCCTCGAGCGGGGCGTCCCTCCTCTTGAAGGGCTGTTGATTCTCAAACGCAATGTGCGTAGTGAGCGTCAACTCTCAGGCTCAGCCGCTGAATGATTTGATGGAAGAACCAACTAGATTTCACCTAAAAGGAGTCACCGAGTGATTTTATTAAGACTATGTGATACATGTGCTGGAGAAACAACAAAGCCTGTCAGCGAATTGAATAGTAAATTCAGGTCACTGATCACTTTTTTTATCCTTGACATGGACAAAACAAAGCAGACCGATTATTGAATTGAAGAGAACCTGAGCACAAAACCCTCAGCACCAACAACTATGAAGCAAAGAAAATAGATATTTGAATCGCCCTGATCAGAATTTTACGGCAGATTTCCAATCTGTGGGTTTTATAAAGCTTTTACCTGGAACTCTCTTTAACAACGCAAATACAGGAGCATATAAAAACAGTTTGAAACACCTTTTACTACCCCCATGCTTTAAGGGGGAAGTCAATATTTGTAGTAGGAGCAGGGTTGCAATATCACACAAAGTGTGTATGGAAGAAAAGTCACTCAAGGAGAGGGTTTGCGATTATTTCCAAAGACATAATAATTACCGGGGTTACTGGTTAGCATAGTTAGTGTTACCAATCCCTGTACAAAGTGAAACATAACATTAAATCGGACAATTTTAAAAGATTGATGACGTTTGAAAATCTGAAATTGAAAGAATAAGACGAAGCATCTTTGTGTAATAGCCTTCCTGGTGTCACACAGCTTAAGCCATAGATATGTCTCAACATGTCAGAAAATAATTTCCTTTCAATGAGTTGCATTTCTCTGCTTCCTCTAGGTTTATTTTGAAACACCTCATAGTTACGAAATCAATCTAACTTTAAGTCTTTTCTTACTTAGTGACAATAACTCTCTTCTGCACTGAAGAGGGTTATTGTCAATGTGACTTGGTAACTCATGCTTATGCATAGTGCCTTTACAAACTAGGTAAAAAAAACCAGTTTTGTAGCTTCCAGTGATCACCAGTCAAGGCCAATAAAAGATCCGTAAGATGATCAACCTCCAGTGATCTGATGTGGTCTAAGAACACCAACAGGATTGTGAAATTCACCCTGGAGGAACTGAACCTCCTGAGGAAACTGAAAGAATCACTTGCAATGAGCCTCACAACCTTCTGCAGGACTGTGGTTGACAGTATGTTGATGCAATGCATTTAAATGTGGTGTTCCTTGTGCGACATGGCAGACAAGAGGGCACTGCGGAGGAACGTGTGGGGCAATGAGAAGGTCACTGGAGTATCTCTACCCTCTTTCCATGACATGTTTTAGAGTCGCAGAAGGAGTTTTGAAGTGCTGCTGTCAGGAGAGCAAAACACCAAAATGAGAAACAGAATTGTCAAAGTGCAAAAAACAATTCAAACAATTTTAACTTCACATTTGCAATCATATCTTGGATCGATTTCATTTATCTCTGGTTTCTGTTTGCTAACTGATTATTTTTCCCCTCTACTATGTTTTAAATCCCAGAGAATTCCTGGTTATCTTGTCTGCAAATTAGCATGCAATTAAATGCCAATAAATTGATTTGAACAATTTTTTTTTTTTCAAATGAAAGATCCAGTCAAAGCATTCAAAAGTGATGCGTGTAATGAAAGAGCTACATGTCTGACGGAGGCGTGCACAGTCGATGAACCCTGAGCCGACATGTTAAATTACAGAAGGCAGCAGACTGAGACAGACAAGAGGGGCTGTCAAAGCGTCTGATTTGGTTTGACCGTGTTCGGTTCGGGGTGGGGTGTGGGGGGGTGGGAGGTGTTTGACCGTGGGCTGGACTGGGCTGAGGGGACTGATTTCTGGGATGATTTGGATCTGGGCTGAATGGCGACTGGCCAAAGGGCTGACTGAAGGGGGTTCGGATTCCCCTTTTACCTCCCCACTCTGCTCATCCCCGGAGCGAGGCAATAAGAAGCAGCTTATAAAATAAGCAAACACAGAGGCAGCTTTCAGACAAGCCAAACAGTGAGAGGCAGACTAACACTGCACACTGCTCTACACCGCGATGATAGCCCCCTTTTCCCCCTCTCCCTCTAACCTTGACCCTTGAGGTCCTTCTTAACCTATTTCTGAATGGAAGTCGGTGCAGCTGGGGTGTCTAGCCGCAAACTAATCACAACCCCCTCCTTCGTCGTGGAGCTTGTTCCCACGCCTCCTCTGACCGAAGTGCTGTCTCTCCATTTGAATTGCCGGGCTTAATATTTATGTGGCTGCCTGTCTCCGAGAAAAAGTAAAAAAAAACAAAAAAACCCCATAAAAAAACCACCATAGTGAGCGGTTTAAAATAAAATAACAATTTTCCTTTTTGATTAAATTTGGGAGGCCTTTTTTTTTTTTTTTTGCTTATTCTAACACGGCAATGTTTCTTTCTGGTTTATGCCTCAGCTTCCATCTGCCAGTCTCTCTCCATGGCCCCAATAATCTATTCAGCCTGAGCACACAAGCGGGCCGTATAATGTACATGCAACAATGTGAGCGTGAAGGCTCATACACGTCATTCGGCGGGGGGTTCAAACCCCACCACCTTCACATTTTCATTACGACCAAGTCCCGGGTCCGTGTCGCACAGCAGCGTGGCCTTTTGCTTGGCGAGCAGGCAGTTTAATCACACATACGCCACTACTCCATTTTCATTTCCTTTTCATACAGCCTCCATTGCACTCCAGCTTCATAATTCTCCCCCCTCGGAGCTGTCTAGCCCATCTGAGTGTTTGCAGCCTGTTGAAATGACATAATCAGTGACTTGGATAAATGCCTGACTGTTTTTCCCTGAGTCTATAATCAGACTTGGGGGCTCGGCGTTGGAGTTACGAGGAAAGCACGGCAGCCAACACTTGATTCGGGAATTACTTCCTAAGATGGGTAGTTTCACCTAAAGAATGTGCTCAAGCACCAGTGAAATGAAATGGGTTTGGTCTACTATGCATAATTGATTTTATAACCCACACAAAAAAAAAACACACACATATATATATATATATATATATATATATATATATATATATATATATATAATTGATATTATCCAAAAATAAAGCTTAACATCATGGAATAGAGACACAAATGTAAATGATATCGGATAATTCTTTTGCTGAATAAAAAAAATATGCATTTTATCTATTTTCAAAGCAAGTGACAGCAAATGCCTAATCTGTATCAGACTGCGCTAGCAGCAACCCTCTTCAGTGTAAAAGATGCTACAGTCACAGATGACTATTTTGGCTAAAGGAATGTGTTTAACAGATTAATACAAAGCAGCCCTCATCCATACCACACCTACACAAAACCACAATAGCAGTAAATGTGTGGATAATGATGAGGGGAAATAATATTGTCACAGCCCTTAAAGGCAATAAAAAAACGTCGTAATAGAATAACAGCTCTGCTATCTACTTTATAAAGAAATACTTGAGAGCATAAAACATGACATGGATATACAGTCATATCAGTAAATTTGAATAGTATAAAAAAGATAATGCATTTAACTAAATCAATTCACTAATTATCCATTTTCACTAGTGCCTACTCAGGTCAGCTTGAGTAGGCTGACCTGAGTAGCCTACTCAAGCCTACTGGTACCAGTTACATGGTACCAGTACCTACTGGTAAAGTACCATCCCTTTACCAGCGCCTACATAGCTGGGTTTCCAAGTGTGCCATGTCGGACTGAAAACGTGACGTCAGAAGATTGTCGGTCATTGATTGGCTGAGGAGATGAATCATTTGATGCATCCATTACAACAATCCGATCATCCATTTCTAAAAACTCACAACAGCGACTGGGCCCATTTTTCTTTAAGCAGCAGACGACGGGAGGCCTAAAGGTGAGAGTCTGTATTTTAAAGATATTACACAAAGAGGCTGCTGAAATAAGACGCTAATTAAATTGTTTTGTAATTATTTTGTCTCTTAAAATATACCAACTTGTTTCTGGAAGTGATATTGCAATGAAGGACAGGCCCTAGCAGAGTCACGACTTTAATCTCATAGAGAATCTGGGAAGAAAGGCTAAAAATTAGGAGGACGAGAAAGAAGTGTTTCAACCATAAACACTCATAACTAAAGATAAACTGCTAAAACACAAACCTTCAATGCCCTTAAAGAGATTTTCCACCAATTAGAAATCATTCCAGACATGCCACTTTCAATAAGATGTAAACTTGAAACAGATCAAATATTTTTTCTAAGCTTATATTCTATTTTATTCTTTTATTATCTGTTGGGAGACGCCTGTCCCATCTCCTATTAGAAACAAACTATAATATAAAACAATAATGATAATCTAAACCTCCCAGGGATATGCTGTGATATGAGCAGAATTGATGCAAAGATGTACTTTCTTAACATGTGAATTTGAGTGAAAAAAATAAACAGAAAAAAAAAAAAAACTAGATCCCTTTGGTCTCACCAGTGGGAAGAGAGATGTGCGAAACAGCCCAGGATGAATTGAGTGATGGCTGTAAATGCTTTCAGCAACTATTACTTCAGAGGGTGCACCACACTCAATCAATACCTAAGCAAATAAAAAGCAAAGGGGCAGACAGAATGAGAAAAGCTGCAGTGGACTGGATGACAATAACGCGCACAAATGAACACCCAACACTCAAGTCGATCTGTGAAAATATGCTTCGATATTCTTGGTTTTATACAACCCAAGAAAACCTTTTGACTGTTTGTGGCTCAGTAGCATTCGGGTGCTTTCCTCTTGAGCATGAGGGTTTATACTTTAAAACAGACACATAAATCATGTCACGCTGAATAGAGTCAGCACAAGATAAACGTTAGTAATGATAGTAACTTAAATCTAATCCGGATTGCGGACTAAGGATTTCAATCTGCAAGTTTTAAACTCCAACCGCCAAATATCCGCCGTACATTCAAGGTCCTGAAATGTTGTCCACATAATCCAAGGTGTGTTCGTCCTGCACGTGCTCCGTGTATTGAATTATGAATAACTGCAGTAGCGTAGTCACACACACACACACACACACACACGGCCACTGTCATTAGCGTAAAAGCTTTCAGCAGGGCTCAGTGTTTGGGAGGGCTTCCTCCCTGCATGTAAGTGTGAACAGGCAGGTGGATGAGTGTGAGCATGTGTTCATGCAGCTTGTGTGCATGTGGTGGTTCCTGGCATGTATGAGATTTTCATGATAAGCTAAGCTAAAGTAAAAACAGTGATGTTTCGTGGTATTTACATGATTTCAATCAAAAATGTATGATGTAACTGCTTTTAATAAAATAATAAAAAATGTTTTTATTGGTCCTTAAGCAAAATAACTAATTAGTCACTACACTTGCATAAAAAAACCCAATCTATCTTACTTTTATTTAACACATTTAAGAAGAAGACAAAGAAAAATTTTTGAATAAACCTAAAGTGCCCAAACTATTGAAAACTTTTATTCTTCTTTTTCCAGGATGACACAAGCAGAAGAAGAGGATACTAGCTAATTAATTATTTGGGCCGCCCGCCTGCATTTGGCTGCTTAACCCTCAGCTACGTGCAGCTTATCAGCTGAAATGTTCAAACAGTGTGAAATGAAAAATAGGGATGAGCGCCACTTCTTCTCATTTTCACACCATCACTGCTTGTATTTATCGCAACTGGAAATATTTCCAAAGAGACGCAAGCTTAAGTGAGCATAGTGCCGTTTGTTCAGTCATCTGACAGACAGTGTGCAGCAACAGATGGGGGAGGGGATGGATCACGGAGCCAGTCAGAACTCTGGTAACTTTCTTTGGCGTCTCATGAATGGGCTTTAAACGTAGAAATGGCATGAGCAATTATCGAACATTATATTCAGATCATGTTTGACAAGGAAAGTGCAGCTTTGATCATGTACATAAGGTTGAATGAAGCCCTTTGACATCGACACCAACATATTTATCGTTTGTCCATGTTGTCTCAGAAATTCTGCCAACTGTCAACAATTAGTGATTGATCACGTTTAGTTAACTTTTAATGTGCTGTTTTATCCTAACCGACGGTTAATTAGAAAGTGTTCATTCTACCCATCCCCTTCTTCTTTACCCCAACAAAGCAACACAGAGGGCCTGAAGCCTCTCCAGGCTGACACAAGAGTTTAGTGTTGGCTCTTATTCACCAACCAGCTCAGATGAAGCTCAGCTTAATTTGTGTCAGTGTGGGCTGATTAGACGGAGAAGCTTGATTAAAACGGCTCCGGTTTTAATATAGGAGGCAATAAGAGGAACGAGCAGTCTACTTCAGCGCAGGTACCCGACAGCTGATAAGGGAAATCTACAACCTAGCTTACAAGAAAAAAAAAGATTGTGGTCATGCTTCAAAATGCACAGTAAACCGTATTTGGTTTGACGTCGGAAAGAAAATACACGCACTTCAACAGTCGTAGATCTCGTAAGGACTGTTTGAATAATTCTCTCAAAATTGTATGCACTGATTGTAATCGCTAGCGCCTAGCTATAGCATACAAAGACATGCAAACTCAAGAAATAATGGAAAAAAAAAAGGATTAAGTTTTAAGTGATCAAAAAGTATGCTTCTTCTTTGTGTGACGTTTGAAGCTAGCCTGCTTCAGGCTAAGAGCAGATGCCAAACAGCAGGTCTTCAGCGTGGATGAGTAGCCGGGATTCAGGACCTAGACAATTCCCCAAATCAGCCCTTTGCACTAATTAGCAGTGACAGGTGAAAGCAGCCAGAGATTCCACGGGAGCTGACAATGAAGCAGACAATTGCATAAACACACTCAACCATAAGCCACAGAGACACCCATACAAACATAAACACACATATGTCAAGGCGCAGCGGCTGCTGCGGAGGATCTATGAGAGCGGCTAACGCCACATTAAAACCCAGTAAGCACCAAGACATCCCCTGCTCCACGTACGCAGCCCGGATCCTGCTTCCCCTGCACTGATACCGCTGACCCCCCCGCCCCCCAGCCCGTGCTTTGACAAGGCGTAATAAAGCCTGTATGAAGTGCCGCATTGTGTGGGGAGAACACAATGTTGCATGCTGAGTGCTGTGAGAAGGGCGTACACCGGTGGGTCCCACGGCGCTGCACAGCACCGGGGCCTATAGCGAGGAGTGCCGAGCATGCTAATGAGGTCATTATGTTATGCCTCACCCTCTGCTTCTGCTTCTCCTTTACAGTGTGGGCTTTTTGCCTGTCACAGGAGGCAGGGCACCCTTGTGATGCAGCCAACCACAGATGTCACATATGGCACAATGAGGAGACACAGGAGCGTAGTCTCAGACGGAGACGAGGTGCTGCTGCGTTTTTCAAGCTAGCATCCAAAGCGGTGGAGCAGCATCGGTGATTTGCATGCACAATAAGGTGAGCTTAAAGGAAAAATCAAAAGCAGCGTAACAACATTCATTTTCTAATTGTTCCCGCTGCGTATTCAATCAGCAATCGGCCAGGGTTGGGTTTTCTTTTATTCCTTTTTACGCTCCCGCCATTATTTACAGCCGAGGAGGAGGGGTTAAATATCTCGCACATGCAAAAGCAATTACAAGATATTTGCATTGCCGTTAACAATTACGGGGCAGATGGCAAACAGCGGGCAGGAAGGCGAGCAAGCGCCATCTTGGCTCATGGAGACAGCTGGCAGACAAGAAATCGGCCATTTTGTAAGCATGGGCCGCTGCCAGGCTGAGGCTTAGCGAGGCGCCAGGCTCTATCTGTGTGCCAGGAGATTGGCAGGAGAGGGGGAAATCGAGCTTTCATATCGTCCCTGGTACACGCAATCAGAACAAGCTCCTCCGACAGGCTGTGTGACAGCGCGATCATAGCCCAGGGCTCACTGAGGAGATCAGCTACAACACCAGGTGTCTGCTTTAACTTTAAATAGACACATTCCCCTTTAGGCAGGAATAATATTTCCTAATAACACACTCAGAAAAGAGCTAAACATTCATTTCTGTTCACAGCGTTCCTACGCGGTTCACAATTCTATACTTTCCCTGGCTTACATTTCAATGTGCTGGACATTCAAGTGCAAAACATTGACTTAGTTGGGTTTTGTTATTTGTATTTTCCACAAGTAGTGAAAAAAAACAAGGAATCATGTTGTTTCTCAGTTCAGCAGAGCGGTAAAGTGCTCTGTTTTAAAAGCTATAACTTGGCTGGACTTGATTATCCTACTCTAAATTTAGGTAATGCTTTTATTCTGTATGGTAATGTAAAAAGAAAGCAGTGTAAAGCTTGTCTTGCATGTAAAAGGAGCCAGTTTAATCCTAGAAAACTTTACTTACAATTTTATTAAATACGTTTTTTCTGACACCTCTCTTTCTTGAACAAAGCTGGACCTTTCCTTATAAACATGTATTAGAATGTTTGCTTGTTGTGTTTGCTTGGTGATTGCAACTTTATCTAAAAATCCAAGATGGCTACTATGTACCCTTTTTTACAGTACAAAGCCTTTTTTTGTGAACTGTTACAGGAAGTACGATGGTAAAAACAATTGTTTTTAAAGAAAGGAAATATTTAATAGAGATAGCCTATATAAAAACAATAACCTAAATAACATTTAATACTTTTACTGGACTTTTTCTGGAGTGGACATAGGATGAAAAATATAAATAATTGATATTTTTTTTATTATCTACTAATAGTCATACCTTGAATAGTAACTGAGGTATCTTTAAATATATAAAAATCCTGAAGACGTACGGATCACTTTTATCTTAGTTGCAATGGTATTGTGTTTAGTGAATTTCCAGGATTATACTGTACTTTAACTACAAAGATAACACCGATAATAAAGTTATAACTTAATTTGAATAAACAAGATTATGTTTATGACTACTGCAAATTGGCAACATAGAAAAGTAACAGTATCACTAAATTATATACATCTAATGCTAAAACATTTAATAAATTCTACAGTTGAAATGAGAGTTTTCTAAGCATTATTTTATGCATTAGGTTTTAAATCGTTGAGAACCATTTCAAAACCCGGATCTAAGAGGCCTAAAAAGTAGCGAGACAGGCATCATATCACTGCGTTGGACAACAAATAGGTAAATCAAAATAAAACTCTTCACATTTTTGAAAATTGTACATTTTACCTTTTTTATAAATAAGAATTATGTCTCCAATCTCAGTTTTATATACTTTTTAATACCTATGCAGACCAGGAAAATTATTTTTGCCAGACTTTTAGATACATTGTAGGAACCCTGTGTACATTATTGCCATAAAAGGGTACATCAAATTTATACTCACCATAAATGTCAAGCTGAAGAGAATATCTCCAGGTTTTTTGGGGCAAAAACCTTAATCCAGGCCTCAAACATGTACAGCACGAACTCTAGAAGTGGAAGTTTAGTGAGGATGCATCTTCCAGGCGCCATGTGAAGGAGTTTCTCTGCTTTTACTTTGCTATGCTGAGTAAGAACTTAGCTTCAAAAGGCTTTGCATATGCGGAGGAGGAACAAGTCTGTCAAACTAAGGTCCTTTTCACTTGAGCTCTCATTCAATTAGCAGTCATTCACCTGTGCTGTCACTGGATCCGTTCAGCACAGCAGTAAGTGGACTTCAGGTACAATCCCCCCCTTCACCCCAAGACACACACACAGTGAGGGAAAGAGGTATGAAAGCCTGAACCCGCCTTTCTCTCTTCCACCTCACGGATCAATACTGCACTGCCATATCCTCTGAAGGGAGCTGCTGTTGTGCGGGTAAGAAAATCTAAGGCGAAAAGACAGCTTCTGCCTGATACAGTAGATGAGAGGAAAAAGTTCAAATTGTCCTTTCATCCGGGCTCATGAGATCTTAGGAATACTGTGAGCTATACGTGCTTGGAAAGAGCACTGAGCTGCAACGTCCTCCGTAGCATCCTCATTCAGAAAAGGTAAAGGTGGAATGACTAATTGGAGTGTGGGAGCCGGAAGGAAAGGGACCTCGACGTAATGGCTCGCTCGTCAACCATTTCCTTGTGTGTCTTTGGCAAAGTTTTATCAAGCAGAGTTGGAAAACCTCCAGCTGAATCACACACAATGATAGTTTCTGTCTCTTTTCATTTTACTTTCCTGCGCACAAGTGTGCATGTTCTGGCAAACACACTGTGATTAGGGCAGCTGCGAGGTGAAGGCCCTGGCCGGTACTGGAACTCCAGGAGAGAGATAGAAGGAGAATTGGTAGATAGGAGCTGGGAGTAGTGGTGGTGGTGGTGGTTGGTCCCTGGGCTCTGAGGCCTGCAGGCGGTGTTGGGCAACCTCTGCTCGCCTCTCTCCTCGGTATTGATTTCTGCTGCTCCGCGCTGCTCTGCTCTGCCGAGGAGACTCCTAGCCGGCGGGAATGAGAGCTCGGCTCACCCAGCTCACCTGCCTCTTTCCTGGCCTAGCCTGCCCACTTCGCTGCAGCTTTTGGCTGGCCCCTGTTGGGTCTTCGGAACCCCAGTACAGAGCAACTTGGCCCACAAGAGGAAGTAGACAGAAAGCCCATGGCGATCCGCAGCTGTGTTCACCTGCTCTGGGTTCACCCGCTTCGAACAACCTCCTCAAACTGCTTCCATCCTCCTCTTCTTCCATGCTTCCACCCACTCTGCTTCTCTTTTCCGTCCTCCACCGCCTCCTCCTCCTCTTCTCAAGCTGTACACAAACAAGCACAGACAGTGATGGAAAAGGAAACAAGTTAATCTCAACTTTCAGGATATTTCTTTCCCCGCTCTAAGTGTCAATTCTGGTCTTTGATCAGCAACAAGTCAAGGGTGAGGATTTTGGCATCTTCTCCCAGCTGGTAATATGAACCTGCTAACCTTAGAGGGTGGAAACTGCAGAGAGTTAAGTGTGTCAGGCAGTAACATATTGCCTGCCAATGTACTCTCAGCCATTAGAGTCGATGTGCTGCAGATAGCAGAATACAGCGAGAGTGGGCCCATTATAAAAATCACTACTGCATCAATCGAATACATTAAAAGTGTAGTATTTACAGGAAAAGTGTTTCTTCAACAGCCACAGTCTTTTGCTCTCTTGCTGGACCACAGGCTAAAAGGTTAAATACTGCCCTGCAAAAGTGAGGAATTTGCTCACATTACAACCAGAAACATGAGCATATTTTGGAGGGATTTTGTTGAATAATTGCCCACATAATTGTAAAATCACTTTAAAAATAGAGTTCAGTTTACTGTGATTTAATCTCAGTACAATAATGAATATTGATGCACTATCAGAATCAAGGAGACCAAGGAACACAACAGACAAGGCTGTGAAGAAGTCTAAAGCAGGGTCAGCACAGGGCCTTTTGAGTAAACTGACAGGGCAAACAAGGAAAGCATTAAAGATGCATCCACGAGGCCCCTGGTAGCTGTGGAGGAATTTCAAAGTTGACAGCTCAGTTGGAAAAACCTGTCAAAATGATAACTAATAATCACAAGCTCCACAAATGTGCCCTTTATTTCTAAGCCATTGCTAAAGATGTGAAAAGTCATGATTGCCACAGATCATGCAAAGGACACAACAAGCATGCGGAAAAAGGTGCTCTGGTCAGATGAAACCAAAACTAATGTTTTTTAATCTATCAGTTCGAAGCTCTGAATCTATGGTAAGATTTAGTTGTTGTTGTTTTTTTGTTTTTTTTCATAGTCGCTCTCCATACAGTCTAACTGAATTTGGGATACTTTGCAACTACTGAATGGCCAAAACTTTCAGTTGTTAGATGTGTAAAGCTGTGGGAGACATACCTCCAAAAGACTTACAGCTGTAATTACAGCAAAAGTTAGTTCAAGAAGCTACCTAGGGTGCTAAATACAAATGCTTGCTACTTTCGTCCATCTGTTATCTATACCCGTTTGTCCTTGCATGAATGTTTCTAAAAGGCACTGTATTCATAAGGAATAATAAAGGCAGTACTGAAAGTTGACCGGAAATTTCTTTCTTGGCCTTTTCTTGTTTGTGGCAGAGTGAGTGTGATGGAATGGAAATGTTTTGGCCAGGCCAGGGGTGCGCTATTGAAACTTTGCAAAAAAAAAGAAAACATCCCATCTTTTGTATCATCTAGAGTTATTCACATGGGTCCAGCAACTCCCTTCTTATGATAATAGCAGATGGGATGGGGAGGGGAGGCATTTCTTTGAGGATTCATGGCCCCATTGTGCTTCTCAAGAGAAAAAGGGCCACAGCCAAATTCAACCCCCTCCACGCCGCACCAACTTGCACAATCGACGATAACCAATGTTGCTCCAGAACCGAGAACAGGGGACAGGGCTGTGATCCATATCTCTCCACCCTTCTGCACGCTTTACAAAACGGACTTAAACCCATGGGCCAACTGCCAGGGGAATAGAGAAGTAAAGTGCGGACACTTGGATTTGGTGGGCCGGGGAGGCTTTGGAAGTTGGAGCTTTCTGTTAAGGAGTGGGCTTGGTGGGCTGGCTGGTGGGGTTAGAGATGTAGAGGGGGAGTTACACTGTTGGGACAAGGGAAGCAAGTTTGGGAGGGGGGTGGCCGGTTGCGTTAGGGGGACATAGATGGGGACCCGGGGTGCGGCGTATGTCTCAGACACAATAATACTATTCATTGGGCTCAGACATGGGTGTTAACTCCCCTCTGACAGAGTACAATGGGACTCGGCGGCATTCAGGCAGCCTTGGTAATATTGTTAGTTCAGGGCTGCATTCTCCCTGCCGCAGGATAGCGCGCCTGCATTGTGGCCGTCCAGGCAGGATGGATGGAAGGAGGTCTGAGAGGGTGAAAGGCGAAGAAAGAGAGAACAGTACGTCTGTCTATCTTTCAGTCTTGACAGAGGGAGAGGGCAGAAGGAGGATGGGGGGTGGAAGGGCGTAAAAGTGGGGTAGACTTGGTGAGGAGATGGGATTGGGGGTGTTTTTGCCCCTTGCCAATGGACTTGTTTGTTGCAACAGGGAACAAATAAAAGTGGGGAACTGAAGGTAAAAGAAAACGGTCTGAAAGACTCGCTCATACAGCTGAATGCGGTGGTAAATGGGCATTAAAGAGTGTGAGGATGCAGATGGAGGGCTGGAAGGCACGGTGGCATTTTTATGGGTTTGCATGCGTCTCAAGAGTTTCAACACATTTTGTTCACATGCATTACGAGGACAGCTTTAGAGATGCATGATGAGGGGTAAGGATGTGGAAGTTAGCTGCAGCTTTAGAGTCAGACAGGTTGACAGAAGTTTATATTGAATAAAATCTATATCCAAACTGCAGAGTCACTGTGTGCAGAGAAAATACTGAAAGAGAATGTAGTTGGGGCTTGTACACAGGCACAAGTAAGAATAAACTGCAGATTTCTTATACTTCAGTTGCCCAAGTATGTGAGAATGCTTTTCTTTTTCTCTTGTCGAACAAATGCATTTTTTTTAATAAAAACAAACTTGCAGAACATTTTGGGATCAAAAGCATTTAACTGAATTTCTTTAAAAGATAAATGCACTATAAAAAATGCGATGAAGGTTCTGAACAGATGAGCAGATCTACAGTAGCAGTACAGACAAGACTGAATGGATCTAGAAAGCCCAGATTCACAAAATAATCTAGTCAATTACTACATGACACACAACCCACGCTGGCACACCCCCACCGAGAGTATCAGTGCTCCTTCTGTCCAGAACAACCTGCTCTCATGAACAGTACTTTGTTTGTTTCCCCTCTGGTAAACTCTGACCAGCTGTTCCTATAGCAACCTTACTTCCTCGTTCCCTGTGTGAATGTGTGTTCGTGTGGTTAAGAGAAAAAAAAAGGAAGAGGGAGGAAGAGAGAGTGAATGAGGTACAATGTGTAGGTTAGTGGAGGCTTCGTACTCAACGGTCTTAATGCACAGGATGTGGGAGAAACCAGGGCACAGTCATGCACATCAGATTATTTTTTGTATTGCAAAATAATAGAAAGAAAAAAATTAAATGTCAAGATTTTTGCTACAGCTGAAAAGTCAGTGCAAGTTTTAACAACTCACAATGTAATTGTGATAAAGGTGGTTACAGTTGCCCAAAGGTTAGTTGTGAATCCCACAAGAATATTGTATTTAAATGTTGTTCAACACATTTCAATGTAGATAAATAACTACTTATATTTATTTATGGCATCCTCCAACCTATGATTGATGTTTATGCTGTAATATGCAGTATATTTTATATGTGAAACCAAAACACACAATCACATTTTTACATTTGTTTTAATCATTATTTGTCATTTTAAAAACTCTATTTTAGCCATTTATTTACCACTTAAACACTTAAGTAACTATGATTTTTTTGCATTGCAGACCACTCATACATGTAATGAATGGCCTGATTATAAGTGTCATAATTATTATGGTCTATTGGCTGCTTAATCCTAACACTGCCACAACTTAAAGGTATCTAAACTTCGTACCTAATTTAAGATTATATGATATTATTGAAAAGTGTCTATAAAACCAAAGACTGGATTAAAAGGCTCCAACATAAAGTTTTTTATTTGAAAAACAAATACAAATAACAACATGTATTTTTGCTATGGTGAAAGACTGAGCTGGTCTGAGGCATAAGAGAACAAAGCAGCTGTTTAGGGCCTCCAGACCTGCAGGGGGAACCCAAACATATTTTATTTCTCACACATATTCTTTTGTAGTAAAGTGTATAAACAGCAGGTCAACTTTTAAATCCACCCCTTGTTGTTTGAAATAGCAGCTTTACTAAGGATTCAAAATTCACAATTTACTTAATTTAAATGAACAACATATAAACACATTGAAGATTTAAACAAATGGTCAAGTGTATTACATAAAAAACAACATTTTTACGGCTTTCTTAGGAGAGTCAATTTTGTTTTGCTGCTTCTGTAGTTTATTTCCATTGCTGGCTGCCTCGTCTGAGGTCACCTTTAAGGCAGACTGTTAATAGTTTGTAAATAAATCTCAGCATCTTGATGTGGTCATGCTTTTCTTTAGCAAGGTAAATGCATGGAGCTGAATACCATACAGGAATAAAACCTGTGAGAAGTTACAAAAGACTTTGTGTAGAGATTCACCTTCCAGAAAGACGACCACACACTAAAAATGCAGCTGGATGTCCATCTGAACCCGTGGTCTAATAATATTATTAATAATAATAATAACCTTTATTTAACCTAGTCTCTTTTTCAAGAGGGACCTGTCAAGATAGTAGCGCTGGTTACAACTTTTGCATCCAACCAGAGAAATCGATTTGTTCAGTTTCAAAAGCATCAAGCTTAAAAGTGATAAAAACAGTTAAACAGCTGGTGTGGCTACAGTATCCCAGACCTGACTTTAATACTTGTGGAAAGATCTGTGTGTGTATGTGTTAAGTTAGGAGCATTATTCCTAAACAGAAAGAAAATCCCAGCAGCCCAAAGTTAGTAGCAAAGAGCCGAAGGTCTGATGCTGGGTTTCCAAGGAGGCAGGAGCAGGCTAGCTTATGGTTCTCATCAGGGGGCTAATGCCACTTCAAAGGTGGCTGGAGTAGTGAAGGTGGTGCCCTTTGTCCCTGGTAGGAGGATTACACCAGTCAACTAGTACAGACAATGCACCCCCCTCATGAGAGGGGAGGACCAACCTGCTCTCTACCAATGATAGGGGCAGTCAACTGATCACTAACTTAATTCAGGGGCAGCAGAAGTAAGAGCAGGGAGGAAGGAAGATGCAGACGTCACAGGAAAAAAGAAAAAAAAAAAGCTGAGGAAACAGAAAGGCAGGGGTGGTAAAGGGGGATAAAGAGGGCGGAAAAAGACAAGAAGAAGGACACGCTGAAATGAGAAGAGGCACAAAGTTAAAAAAGAGCAATGTGAAGCGGAGGAGGGCTGTGGAGAAGGTTTCTCTAGACGCAGGATTAGGAAAGAGGAGATGAAAGGATCAGGCTTGACACAGGACAGCGGAGATGGCCAGAGGAGAGAGACCAGAAAGACTTTAACTCCAAGCACGCAAATCAAGTAGAAGAGTGTGAAAGGAAACAGGAGGAGAGCTCAGGTGTCCGTGACCTCGAGGCTCTGGCGGAGGAGTCACTAAAAGGCTTTTTTACAACAGGTGCACAGCGTGACAACTCCCTCTCTGTTTGCCATCCGTGCCACAGAAGACACACCTATTAAAATCCAATAGCAAATGTGGCAGATAATTCTATTACTGAGGACTTTAGAGGATGTTTAGGGGACAGTTAGCAGACCCAGGTAGCATAGCTCAGGCTTGCTGCAGACAGATATGACTCTGCAACACTTAACAACAGGGATTTGGCAGCACCGTTGATTGAACATGCCAAATCCCATTTGTCGGAGGGCTGTGCACTTTTGTATCGACACTCGGTAACCTTGTGGCTCCATAAAAAAGGAGACCTCGGCGTGATGGGGTGTGTGTGTGTGGTTTTTTTTAAATTTCACGATCTGACGCCACAATCCCAGCTCCTTTCCGACCTTCATCCATGTTCCCTTCGTTCCAGCTTCACGTCCTCAGTTCTCCCCACCCCATCAGAGAAGAATGACAAGACAGAGATAGAGAAGCTTTTTCAGCACCCCTTTTTCTTGCTTCACCCTCTTTCTCCCTCTGTTTTTTCCATCCCCTACGGTAGAGCTGCCAGACAGGAGTGCTCAGCAGCTCTCCGAACGTTATTGATCCTGAGAGCAAGTCGGACAGGGAGTTGGTGTCTCGCCCTCTCTCTCTCTATCTCGCCTCCCTCCATCAGAGCTTCATCTCCCAACACAGTCCACAACTTTTTCTCTCCCACCTAGCCTGACTCCCTCGCTCCCTTCCCGCCTCTACTTCATTTATCAAGGTTAAGGAACTCTTATAAAAAAGGAAAGAGGGGGTCGCCTGGATGTTATCTGACTTCATGAAAGAAATCCCCTCGGGCCACTCTACAAGAGGAGAACGCTGTCTGCCAGGCCCAACTCTACACAAATACACGCACGGATGCAGAAACAAGAAACCACACCAAGCAGCGGGGCCACTCACACCCAAACAGGAACAGTAGACAGCATTTCCAGTTTGGCACAAAACAACAGGGTGACCAGAAACAGGAAATATCTTAACTTAAACATAACCTTAACTTAACTTCTAGGTAAGCATAGAAGTTGTTCTTTTCCAAAACACAGATTTTCGTCAAGTTTAAAATGATTATGAATATTGAAAGAGTTTTACACACATCCTATAGGTCAAAACAGTGCTTGGTTTCCCTTCTTAATTGGTTGAAAACTGTTGAAGGGATAAAAAAAAGAAAACGAGGTGAACAGACTTGATTTTTACTGATCAGGGTTGTTGAATCTTCACAATTAGGTCACACAGGGCCAAAGGTTTCAAATGATAATTTCATTTAAGAAAAGAAAAGAAAAGAAAAAAGCTTTGTTTTCTTCTTGTTTTAAGTCAGCGACACTGGGTGGTTTTTGATCTCTAATGGCCTGTTCAGGTTCATGCCACGCAGCATTTCAGTCAGATTTAAGCCCGGACTTTAAATAGGCTACTCTAAAACTTTTATTTTTCAATGTCCTGCTGCACACACCAGCTGCTTTAGAGCCTACGGTCACAAGCTGATGGCTGGACTTTTTTTTTTTTGCTGCAGAGCTGACTTTATGGTTCCCTTAAGAACAGTAGGTGCTCTCGCCACCACCATGTGTTAGACTGTGTGTGTTTTATGCTAGTTCTTATGGGGTGCACAGTTTCCAAAATCCTCCCCTTACCTTGAACACCAACTAATCTCAAGCAAATTAGGGGCAAAAATTTGTTTTTGTCAAGCAAGCATGTTATGTAATCAGACATACCAACTCCACGCTTTTATTGTTTTACTTTAAAATATGACTACTGTTTATTACTATTTATTGATTCCACCTCTTCACCATCAAGAGCATCCTGACCAACTTCAGTTACTGTGCAATGCCACCAAACAGTGCAACAATCTGCAGATTGATCAGAACCAGAAAGAGCATTACCCAAGATCTACAGTGTTTTTGCAGCCCTTGGACTATGCTGTACACAAATGACCAATCGCATACAGCAATGTGTTTTTACTTTCATTGCAGACACTTTCATAAATTGGAGTGGGCTCCATCTGAATACAGAGAGAGAGAGAGACTGAGAAACACGCCACATGCTTGAGTCTCAGTCTAGAGGAGTTTGTTACCCCGATGTGCTAAGATAGCAAGTGGAGTCCTTGGCAATTATTTTTCAAAACCAGAAAATAGAGAGGGTTCTGTCCCTTCCAAGGCTGAGACTAACTCTTACTGATTCCAATCTGTTCTATACATACATACCATGCCAACCTGTACTTCAGAATTCACCAAATAGTTATTTTTAACTCTAGTAGATAGATAGATAGATAGATAGATAGATAGATAGATAGATAGATAGATAGATAGATAGATAGATAGATAGATAGATTGATTTTTTTTCTTCAAAGCTCTTACCTGAAGAGAATGTAATTCAGCACAGCACACATTACAGAGAGGTACATTTTGAAAGTTTGCACCTACAGCTGTATAATTTAAGCCCATAAAATGCACCCAGACATGTGCATTTCCTGCCCATAATCCATCTGTGGAGATCATAGAGTTTGAAAATCTCCAGTCTTTAAGAGACCCCAGCATCCATTGCCCCTTTTTGTAAAAGCACTGGAAATGGTACTACATGTGGAGTACATCCTGTCTTCCATTGTTATTGCCTTCACTCTCTCTATAAAAGGCCTACCTGCCTTCGGGGGCCACAACAGGCAGGCAAATGCACGCAGTAGCGCATTACAGAGCCATACTTTCCTGTCCCTTTGTGCTCAGTAATTGCCACAAAGCATCTTCTCGTCCAGCTAATTAAGTGAGTCTTCCTCATTGTCTCCCACTGCTATCACCTCTTCACACAGCCAGGGTATGGGGAGAAGAAGAGGGGAAAAGAGAGGACTTATAAAAGAAAGGAACAGGAGGAGTAAGTAGGCAGTAGTCAGAAGACATGGTGAGAATGAAGTCAAAACAAAGAAGGGAGGAAAGACAGAGATTTGTGTCTGCATGCTAATAAATGTTTACCAGTTGGAAAAGGTGCCTGCTGTCTTTGTTTGCTGGTGGGTTGAACTTTACAGCTGTCAGATGGAAATCATACTCCATTAAATCAATCTGTGAGCTGAGAAATTGATTATATTTTACACAGCCCACAACATTTGACAAATTATGCTTTTAAACACTAAAAATTGGAGTGTTAACCACTTTATAGGTGATAACTGTTATTTTGCATGTGGTTTGCATATGTAGAACAGAATATATGCCTGTTAATGATGTCAGTGTATACAAGGGTAAAAAATGTAATGATTTTAAAACTGCTCAAATTGACCTTAATACAGTTCCTTCAGTTCAAAGTTAGTTCAATGAGATCTAAGTGTTGGCTTGGGCAGCTTTCCCTGCCTATGTGGCTCGGAGTCTCCAACTCCAATTCACTCGAGCTGCTGTCCCTCAACTTTTAGATGCATCCCTCCTGCAACACACCTGAATCAAACGAGAAGCTTACTACCAGATGTCTGCAGAACCAGAGGACATGCAGGTAATTCATCCATTTGATTCAGCTGCATAAGAGCAGGGCTGCATATAAAACTCGCAGGACAGTGGTTCATTTAGAACTGGAGTTGGAGACCACTGGTGTGGAGCAAAAAAAAAGAAAACAAAAAAACACAGCACTGCCTATTCCCCACCCATTGGTGTATGGAAATCGATTCATTTCTGAAAAATGCAGTCAGCTTGTAAATGAAAATTAAAGAACCTCTGCCCATGACTCAAAGCGCTGCTTTAAAATTTTTGGAAAAAAGATATAATATTATGTACAATTCCATTTTTTAAAATTGTATTATAATAAATGTAATAATTAACATGCTAGGTAACTATTCCAGCAGTAGCAATAATTATAGATTTTTGGTATGAATAATAGCTATTCTATTTTGCATTTCATTTCTATTTCTATTTATGGGATAAGTCCTGTGTTGCATGAAGTTGCAAGGGTTTTGTTTCTTAAATTTGCACAATGAAAATCTCATACAAACTCATGTCTACTGCAGAGTGGTTTATGTCTTAGGGCATTGTAACTACATTTATTTTACAAATCTGTTTAGTGTGCATATTGTGCCAGAAATTTAGAAGCTTTTATGGTGACAATGCAAACGTTTAATTTCTGGATATTAAATCCATTAACTTTATTCTATGAACCTTATTAGAATTTTAATGTGGAAATGCATATTTAGACACTTTCATAAGGCATTGTAATTTGTAAATAATTTGATTGTTTGTTAAGGTTTCCCTAAACTTAAGTTCAATTCAAGTAAAAGCAGGATTTCATAGACTCAGTGTTAGTCTTAAAGCAAATCCAAACACTCACATGAAAACTGGAATCCAAGTTTTTCATATCTGAAGCTACATAATTACTTACAAAGTCAAACCCTGAATTCTATAAACAAGATAAAAATACATGTAAGATTCCTCGAAAAGAAAAAATCACAGAATGACTTCACTGAAGAAAAGGCCAATTCTGTTAGCTCAAAGTGTTGTAGAGAGGAACATCAAGGTCTAAAGCAGTAACTGGGAGAACTGACAATATTAAAATCACTCAAATATACCCTTTAAATGTTCTATATTGGTACATAAAAGTAGTTCTGCACAATATTAGGAAAATCCAATTGCAATATGATTGTGAAAACAATATCAGATTCTTTCAAATATTCAGTTTGGTAAATTTGTGAATCTCTACCTGAAATGGTGCATTTTGTAGCTCTATACTGATGCACAACTTGACACTTATTGTACAGAACTTATAATAAACCAAACAAATGTGTTCATATTTTCTTGATATTATTGCTGTTGAGATGCTTTGTGTTGTCCACGCTGAGCTACTAGAAGACAAAGACCAGAAAACTCATATAAATTTCAGTTTGTTGAAAAGTTGCTAAAGAGGGCCAGAACAACCTAACGCCCACACACACACGTATCACACACTTTCCTCCTACTCAACGCTCCTCTGTGACCTTTTTGAGGGTAGAGATGAATTTTCCTTAGCTTTAAATCCCAAAATTTTCTACCCCCCCCTAAAAAAAAAGGAACCCTGAACCTCTCCTTGAACTTCCACCACCATCACCCCCTTCCCATCCTGAATGTTTTTCCTTCCCACACTTGTCCTGACAGACAGACAACTAGGGTGACAACCTGGTGCAGAGAGACAGACAGAGGAAGGGGGCTTGCTTCCCCGTCTACCCCCTTCCACCTCACCCCACCCCGGCACCAGCACAATACAGCAGGGCATCTGGCACTGGAGTGGTAGTGCTGGGGGGCTAGGGGAGTTCAGAACAAAGCATTTACATCCCCCTCCCTGGAATATGATTATAATTTGTAAATAGCAGCTAAAACATGTACTTGTTAAAAGTGAAGAAGGATTTTTACTGCTACGAACCAGAGAAAGCACCAATAAATATATTCTTATGCCAAGGAGACTTGACATCATCAAGTCTGAAATCTTTAATGTTTAACAAGCTGTTATGCGAACTGAAGTGGTATCTGTATGTGTGTTTGTGAGCGCAGTTGCAGCTTGTTAATTTGTAGGGTTGCAGGATGAAGATGAGGCAATGCTGCCAATGGTCAAGAAATCGCTGCCTGCCACGAAGAGGAGCCCCCCTCCCTGCCTTCGTCTGTCACAGAGACTGTTTGTCCCCCCCCCCCCCCGCCCCCCTCCGCCTCCTCATCCCGTGTATATACGAGTGTGTGCTTCTGTCTGTGTGCATACATAAAGTAAATGAGCGGCGTGTATGCATTGTCAGAATCCGCAGGCCCGGTGCATGTATTAGAAATGTGACTTGACCCCAGCCGGCTGAAGCGGGGTGTCCGCATCGGACCGGGCGTGGGAAAAAGGGGAGACCTCTTTTCACAGCTGCCTCTGCTGTTGCATTGAACCAATGAAGCTCCACCACCCCCAACCTGCTTCTACCGCTTATACCCCCCCCACCCCACAACCCTCTACCCTGTGTCCGCCTCCCACCCCTTTGCTTTCCATTCACTCCATAGCCCCGCTGCCTTTCAGAGGACCCCCCCGTCCCTCCCTCCTCTGTCCGTCACCCTTCTGCACCCCACGATCACAGCCACCACCAATCTTTAATACAGCCACCATTCAGCATTGAGATGCCAGAGGCCACAGTGCTTCAAGGTCGAACTAAAGAAACAAATAAAAATGCAAAATAGAGTACATAAAAGCGACTTTTATTCTACATGCTTGAATAAAAGCAAACTTCCTAATTCCCCAATATTCCAGTTTTAAATCTTGTGTTCGTTAAACTCTTCAGACATTTTTTTCCCTCTGTCCTCTTGACGTTCTCCTTTCCTTTGTTTTTCTCTGAATTTGAAGTTTAATTTATTTTAACATACACCACCACTCTACACTTGATTGGCTTCCCACACACAGCCATCTAAGGCCTCCTCTTTTCACCCAACGTTTTCAGTCAGGGGCTTTAGTCTCTTATCAAGCTGGTTATCATTTCAAATAAAGCAGAGATGTTTGTGCAAACAGTAAGATATCAAGAGCAGCCCCCTCCAAAAGAACAGAAATCACTTAACAACAAGCTGCTTAAATCGGTTTGTTACTTTACAAAACAATAGTTTGTTGACTATGTGTTTGGTTTGAGGGTTGAACATTATGTAGGCTTTATTTGTTTCTGACTTTTTTCATTTGTTGTTTTATATTTATGCAACAAAATTAGAGTGGAAGAGGAGCATCTTTTTCTTTCAGTTTATTATATTTAAGTTTTGTTGGTAACATAATTTCATAAAATGTCGCACTTCCATTGATTGGGTATGGTATGTTTTTTGGGGCAAATTAGGACCTCCGATGAAAGTATAATAATTCTGATTGGTCAATATAACTTATGAACTGAGAAGTATTTATGATAAGTGTGACAGGTTGGCAGACTCCCTGTTCCACCAGGTGTTTGCCAGTTGCTGCTGCCGCTAGTCTAGAGGTCCTGTGCGGAAAGCACAGAGGAGGTTGCCCGAGGAGCAGCTTTATGGAAATAAGTGACACATTGTGTGAGCAAGCGTTTAGGCACCTCCAAACAGCTGCCAAAATAGATTCAAGGATTCTTCAAACATCCATTAATGAGTCAAAGCATCACTCCAGGTATGTGTATGATGAGGGAATAGCCTTAGAACATGACATAAAGCTCCAAAACATTTATTTTCCAGAACACCAAAGTATTTCAGAACACCAGCCGTATAATTGATTCTTTCTTTTCTATTATCTTCATCTTCATCTGAATGCAATATCATCCTCTGTGAGGCAGTCATGAAAACTGTCACCTCTGAGTGAAATCCTCTGATTCAATTCATCCAAAACATTGTTTAAACTGAGTGTATAATGGTCAACAGGGGTTAAGGTGGCTCATGTGTATGGATGTATAGGGGTATGTCAAGGTCGAAAGCAGTAACTGGGAGCACTGCACTGACAACAACACTCTTCATGGTGGAAGTTGTTACTGAGGGAAGAACACTCTTAGTTATCGTCATCATCAGAGTGGTGTTGAATAATTAACGCAGAGAAAGCAAAGAGATGTACGAACTTTCTGGAAACTGTTTTCAGCTGTTGTTCAAAGCTGCCTCCTAAATACGCCTGGAGAAGTCAGAAAACAGCAGGAACCCCTTGCAATGACATGGATCTTGTGTTATCATTCCCATGTGACATCATATGTTATTTGTAGTAACTAAAGAGAAATCTAAATCTCATAAAATTGGTGTTGAATTGTCACAGAATGTGAAGAATAGCTCCAACAGATTCTCAGAAGTGGTGCCGAGCTCTGTCTGGCTACCGGGCTGGGACACCAGCCGTGTTGAGGAAATGTTGAGAGGCAGCATGAGGGGGCAGCGACGGCGTGGGGAGGTCGTAGCCAAGGACCTGAAAGAACTCCATCTCCCTTGGCCAACATGCCATGACGGTGTGGAGCAGCAGTCTGAATTGGTTTCTCTGGGGTGGCGGTGATGGCGAGATGAGCCCAAATAGAGGGAATGGCATAGGAGGTGAGGGGGGGGCGACTGAGATACGGTACACACTGTGGTATGTGCCTGAGTGAGAGATGTCAACTGGATCTGAGGTACTGTAAATGAGCGGATTAAAGCTTCCCTCGTCTTTGACTCTTTCCATATACATGAGAGTGCTCAACTGTGAAAGCAACAGTGTTGACGTGTGAAATCGCACATCCTGCTGTCTGCACTTCCTAAAGAAACAAATCCATAACCTGCCCGCAAGGTCCTTAAGGAGGAAAACACAGTAGGAATTCAGACGTCTGCATGCGAGTTCTTAATATGCTCTTACGAATACAAAGAAGACGCAACGAGTGTCACTTCTGGATTATTATATCTCTGTATCAAACATAGCCGGTAGCTATGCCTTCACTTCTAAAGCTCGTGTCCAGCCAAAGCCTGTTTGCATCGATTTGACTAGTTTGTGGATATGATATTGACTAAGTAGACCGGCAGCCCTCATTGAGTTGAGGCAAAGCGAAAGGAGCTTTAAGAGGTGGTCGAACGCGATGGAGGAGGATAGCCACAGGCTGTGAAATATCCTCTGATCTTCTCTTATCTGATTCTCAAACGCAACCTCTTCTCTCATGAGGTGGGAGAAAAGCTGATATAGAACTAGGCCAAAGTCACAGAACGCTCATCTTCTAACCCTAAAGGGAAATAATTATAAAAAAAACTACAAAAAAAAAAAAATCACTTCTTTTGTTTCTCTTCTATGGCAGCCCCTATATCTCGACGAGTCATTCGGCCTCCTTCGCTCCCTCCACTTTGTTCTCCACAGGAGGCTGAGCATGCACGAGCTGAGCAGCGTTCGCTGCCTGCTGCAGCAGTCGGGAAAGTGAAGGTAATCTTTAGTCCTGTCACTCAACGCTCAGAGGGAAACTGAGAAGAAAGCGAGCGAGGTGCATACTTCAGCCGTCCATCACCTTCAACATAATACGTACTTTACGAAAACACACAGTGAGAACGGTTTTCTAAACTCGGTTTAGAAAACTGAGTTTTGGTGCAAGTTCATGAAATATGTGGAACATTAATAGATAGGAAAAAATGTATAAAGTTTGAGAAATAAAGCTACTTCTTTACATAGTAAGGGAGTTAAAAGATGTTTTTGTCAAAGTGCAAAGACTTTTTAAATCATTAAGTCTTGACAAAACAAAAGAGAAAAAAAATAGGTTATTTTCTCCATATGACTCAATACAGAAAAGTAAGAATAAGATGTTATTGATAGAGGGAATTAGTAAGTAACTTAGCCACCCTGTCAGTCTTTCTACATGAGAACACCTCTCACACATATCAGACTAAACCACACTGCCACTATATGTTTTAAGGCTAAAAAAAGAAAAGCTGGGACAAATGTATAAAAATATGGTTTACACAAATGGCTCCCTTCCATTTATCTGCAGACACTGAAGAATCAAACAAATTGAAACATTATGAAGAATGTGATCGGCGGTGTCTGACTAGGAAGGTGAGGAGAGCAAGCTAGTAAATATCCATCCTAAACATGAGGGTTAACCACATGAAAGTATGTCAAGTTATTAAAACGTTACAGTATATGAAAGAAATACGTTTGATGTTCTTCAATTCCAATTGTTTTTTTTTTCTTATGAGAAGTCAAAGAATCTAGAATATCACAAAGCAGCTTTTTCTCCCAATTTTTGACGCACTGCCTGTCAGTTAGCTGACAAGACTTTCAGAATTTCTCCCACTTACAACAGAGACAAATTTGTCTTTTAAATATCTGTTTATCAGCCTCTAAATGAGCAGTGAGCCCAAATTATAAACCGGTTAATCTTTTTTTAGTTTTTTCCCCGGTTGTCTACTGTGTAAAGAGCAGAAAAACAAAATAATATTCTTTGTAATAGGCACATTAGCTGTAATCTTCAAATAAATGTGCCTATTTATATGTTTTTACATGTTCTGTATTAACACCAAAATAATAAAGTTCTGTTTTGTATTTAGGAGGTCTAAATATGGCCTTTGTATTTTAAATAAAAGCAGTTGGGTATGTTTTTTTTAACCATGATATTTATACTCAAGGTTTATCATTTGGGAATTTCATACAGGCCTATGTGTGAGGTATGAAATAAACAGAGAGTTGTTATTCAGGGTGCCAAATTTAACATCTTTTCCTCTGGTCATGTTGTTTGAAAGATTTGTGCACTTAGTTCAAGTTCAAGTGAGAGGACAACAGCAGATCAGGTGCAGCAGAGCAGGACTTTGTCTCACCTCTGACATCACAGCGATGATC
This sequence comes from Alfaro cultratus, assembly GCA_903066825.1. Classification (NCBI taxonomy): domain Eukaryota; kingdom Metazoa; phylum Chordata; class Actinopteri; order Cyprinodontiformes; family Poeciliidae; genus Alfaro; species Alfaro cultratus. The sequence goes on along the minus strand of CAEFZX010019460.1, from coordinate 4,868 downwards.
TGACCCCGTCGCTGACCTCTGCTCCTCAGGCCAGAGGGTCGGCTGTCTGTCGCTTGCAGGCCTGCGGATGAGGTGCGAGTATTTCTGTAGGACTTCACTTACTGTAAAACACGAAAACACTATTCTTACAAAAGTGCCCTAATGAGGCTTAAATTCCCAAACAAAAATGTTTTATATCTCACAGAAGAAGCTTTTCTTCTTCACCTTATGTTGGATTTTTGCAAATAAATATTGCATGAGATGTTTAGTCTTGAAGTAGAAATGTTAGCAAAGAATTTCAACCAAAATAATATTTAATATATTGTGTTAAAGGAAGACATAGCATTATTCACAAAAGCTTCACTGAATAAATGTAAAAAGTCGGAAGTGTTGCCTTTTAGTAAATCTTAAGAAAGAGTATTAAAAATGATGCACTGATATGTCTTTTGAAAAATTTGCTAATTTCCTTTTTCAGATACCAGCAAGGAGTTTCTCCCCATTTTCTCTTATGGCTGGTAAATCCAGATAATACACACAAAGACATGCACACATCCGCACACAGAGAAACACACCTCACAACCGATTACACAAAATGCTCAAAGATTACATCCACTGAAATCTGACGTCCTCCGTGGGTTTAAAGCCTGCATGTCAGCCCTTTCAATCCCCCCCCCCCTCCCCGCCCCTCTTTCTCTTGCATGGGTCAGAGGCTGTTGCTAGGCTACCAAACCCAGAATACATAAGTTCAGAGAAAAAGGTTTATATAGGGCACTGCAATCCAAGGTAAAAACGATAACAGGAAGCTGATGACAAAATATGGATTTATATTACTGAGACTCAAACACTGTCAATTGTGGATGAAAGCTGTGGAAGAGAAGGAAAAAGTAGAAGAAGAAGAACTAGTTAGTAGTTTCCAATGATGACATTATGACAGTCTCTGCAAAGGCTTCTCTTGCAAACATATAAGTCATGTTGTGATGGGATCTAAGCAAATCTCTGAGTGTGCAAAAAGGCCTGCTCTGCAGCCCACTGTATTCTGTCATGTTTATTATAGCCCTTAGTGACAAAAAATGAGGCACTCTGGGTGTAGCAATAACGCGCACTCTCATAAAAACATCCGAGGAAGCACGCGTGTAAATGTGGGGACGCGAGTGTGCCCACACTCATGCACGCCGCAGTGGAATCTAGTGGCCAAGTGTGACACAATCAAGATCACATCTGTGGGATAGTGAGCTTGCAGCAGGGCTGTAAAGCAAAAACAATGGCTCTGTTGTGTGTAGGGTAGAACACAGTATGTCTGATCTGTCCAAGCTACATAGGTGCCACATCCACCTCCATCCATTCGTGCACCTGGCAAACGAAATGAAAGGAAGAAGCAGTGGGCGAAACTTTGCGAAAGTGACCGATTTAAATCTCTCTAACTTGCTGCTGCATCGCTTTGTGTTCTTCGTTAACACGGCCGTCTTGACGCGTGCGGAATAAATCTAGGCAGCAGACACTATAAAGGGCATTCAAGCAGATGTACAAATGGAGACGTACAAATCACCAAGACAATGGAATGTTTAATGCAGCCTTATGGCAGGTGCTCAAGAGATAGACCCAGTCTAGACTGGGCTCCATCTGGTGTGTAGAGGCCTCCTCCTCACGCCCCAGACAGACACATATTAATGTGGGAAAAAAACACACGTCTAGCCTGCCTCTGTGAACGCTCACCAGACTGCATTTGAATCTCAAAGGGGCTCTCCACATATCCTCCATTTATTAGCCTCAGCAATGCATTAATTTATTTTTTTTTGCTGCTACAGGGCGAGCGTGGGGAGGGCGGCCTTGTTGGTGTAGAACAATTGCGGCTGACGGATCACGCTGTGTTATAAATCCCCGGCTCAGAGTTGAACCTTTATCTTTCAGGGACATACAGTAAGAACATGGGCTTCTGACATTCAATTTCAGGGGCTATTTTTGTCAAATCACAAAAGAGAGACCGATGGTGGCGTTTGATATTGACTTCAGTACCTAAAATAATTTACATACTGGAATACTTGGATTAACAGGCTTAGCAAGACGCCAGTGTCCTGCTCCTCGATCAAATTACACTAAATGCCTCTGAACAGCACATTTGCAAATCATAAAATGACCATTAATAGCATCAATTTAAACTACAATTTAAAACCAAAATGTGTCAACGCAAACTGCAAGGCTATGCCAGGGCACACAAACAGGCCTGTAGCGACACAAAGATGCAGCAGTGTAGCATCTTCTCTGATCTGTGATGCAGTGCAAACTGGGGCCTATAGCATCATGCAGGCAGGATCTGTGCTGCTGCACACCTACACTCAGCACACAAGCAGAAACACAAGCAGCCACACAGCTTTAGAAGCTATAACACACAAATGACTTGTTCAAATTCAACAGGCTTTGCCACTGTGGAGTTAAACCTTTCACTCAGACGGCCCCCTCCTGGACTTGGATGGAGAGGAGAAGAAACAGGTCGTGTTGCAAGACAAACTGGGTTATTAAAAACAGGCCAAGGTGACCACGCGGAGCCCGTCCAAGTAGCAATAAGGGTCAGATTTTAGGGAAAGTGGGTCTCTTAAAGCCTGTTTTGGTGATTCACTCACAAAAGTTCTTTGACTTGTGCAAAACAAACAAAAAAAAAAACAATAGATTGATACTTTGATGGTCAACAGATCTTGACCAGGAGAAACTTTAGTTTCGGGATCTTTGACATTTGTCCTTACAAATGCGGAATTACTTCTTTTGTATATCTTCATCCATGCAAAATGGCTAAGTGACTTTGCCATGTCTATAAGTGGTGATGGAATACAGTCACCAAAATACACCGAAAACAAAGAAGGTGGTGAGTGAGCAGCATTCTCTTCAAGCTGTCTATTATAAATACCCTGGTCAGAAATTGGGTGATGAAATTATCATCTACACAAAACCACAAACAAATCAAACACCTCACCTTATATGTCAAAGTTTTCTTTGGAAAATGTTTGTAAAACGTCTTCTATTTAAAAAAAAAAATACATTAAATCTCTAACAATCTTGTTGACATTTTGGAGCTAGAATACAGTCTGATCCTGAAGACTGTACAGTTGCATTCCTTTTCCCCTAAATATTTAAATAAGCCCAATAAGCACCATTAGCAATCATCTGCAAAACAGTGAATACTTGAAATGGGTACTTGATCTACAATTTGTGTTTGACCCCACTTTTCTGCAGAACCTTTTCCAGGGAATCAGGCCTAGAAGGGCTGGTAATGGTGGCAAAGATCTGGTTAAATCCAGGGATATAAGATTTTACCTTTGACAAGCACAGACTGAACTGGAAAACTGTCTCATTTCCTCTTTTTAGATTGACTCACTGACAGTCGGAGAGTCCAGTGGAGTAACTTTGAGTAAAAATGTCACTTTCGTGACATTATAGAATTTATTTGACAAATATCTAAAGCAAAATGTGGAAATGGCTAATTGTTTTTGGGGTTTTTTAATAGAAAAGCATGTATTTTCTCCTTTGTATAGAAGGACATAAAGAGCTAATGACTAAGCTAAGACGTGCTCCTGAGCTTTCCATGGGTTTAGTAGTTCCCAAATGTAATAGATTCCTAAGAGCTGAATGTCTCCTTCTTGCAAGTGGGAGAGAAGCTCAGAAACGTTCTTGCAGCCAGCTAGCCATCAGTGTGCAGCAGCATGTTAGAGAGGCAGTCTCAGATTAAAGAACTCTATTATCTCAGGAAGTTTCTAATTAAAAGGACTTTATACCACATGAATGTGATGATGGAGATTGTGTGTGATCTTAAAGAAATGACTTTTTTTAAAAAACCTATCTTGACACTATGTCAACACACACCGAAGATATAACTGGAAACTAGCCTACTTGTTCTCTTTTCTGTAACATGTCAAGCCCTGAACATGGGATCTCATCTTCTGTGTGGCACATGACAAAGTGAAGCTTATCTAGCCAACTTTTTTTTTTTCTTAAAATGAGACTTTACATTGATGTGCAAATGCACCAAAGCATGATAATACAACACTGCAGTTACTTTTCGTTGTTGATGCCCCTTTCCACTTCAGAGATGCAAGGCATAGTTGGGGCTGCTGGTAGAGCACGTGACTCCCAGGAGTCCTCCAATCGGGTGCCTCTGACATCGTGCACATCTCACCTTGTGTCTGCTGTTCAGCGGCGTCCAAGTAGCAATGAATAAAAAACGGCACATGCGGCCACGTGCCGTGTAGTTCCAAACTGGGAATGGTCCATTAAGACACCAGCATCAGCGCGTTTATCGTCCTCATCACCCCTCAGCGAATGGAGCTTGTGTCCGGCTGCTAACTACTGTCACTCCAATCAAAAATAAATAAATAAATAAATGTAGTCCCACGAATCCATCTTTTGAGGGAGGGTCGCCTCTCTTTTCCCCAACGATGATCTTCCAAGGAGAAAGAAGGTGCTCCATCGGCGTGATCCACCGCGGGGCTCTCCATCCTCAAGCTGCATCCCTCCCTCCGTGCACGCATGCATCCATCGGCTCATCCAGCCAGCTCAGGCAGTCCACCCCCCCACCACCCATCCACAACCACCCGCTTCTCGCTCCGCTTCCAGCTCGCTCCGCCGTGACGATTGCGGAATTAGTTTATACATTCGGTTCTCTAGCTTTATGATATTACATAAACTCATACAGCTAGATAACCAAAGAGAAAAACTAACCCACGTCTCTTAAAGGGGCCGCCGCTGGGAGCTGCCTGTGTTGTGGTCACATGGAGCCATTGCAATCCGCCTTGCATGAACGCGCCTCCCTCGCTCCGTCTCCCGATCTGCCTTTCTAATAGACGCGCGTAATTGCGCGCACCCACAAAAAAAAAGGTTACACTCAGTGAGATATGTGTTTA
>CAEFZX010019457.1:0-28149 GCA_903066825.1 Alfaro cultratus | reverse complement strand
GACCCCGGATAAGCGGCAGACAATGGATGGATGGATGGATGGATGGATGGATGGATGGATGGATGGATGGATGGATGGATGGATGGATGGATGGATGGGAATCCCAAACAGTTGCCATGGCAACTGAGAGTCCGGTGGACATTGGAGGTGATATGTGGAAATGTTTATTACTACCGTATATGTAAAGGTCATTATTATATGTGGTTATGTTTATTACTATATGTAAAGGTCATTATTATATATGTTTATTACATGTGGTTATGTTTGATCAGTTAAAAATGTTAACTACGGAAAAACATAACTCACCTCCAAATCATAGTGCAGCAAATAGAGCGGCTGCTCCAGCCGTCTTTTATCAAACGCCTTTTCTTTTTGTTTCGTCTTTTATCGCTTAAAATGAGCCCACAAACTATCACTACTGCTTCTACATTGTCATCCATGTTTGATCATTCTAAATTCACGTATGATATGTTGAGGGTTTTACTGGATTTTCTTCTGGAACCGGGATGTTCGTGAGTGGAATCGGTTCGTGTGGTGTGTTGCTCCTGCCGTGTGGCTGGACACACGAACCAACCGAACCTGTTGGACTTTTCTCGTCTCGTGTCGTGTGTGGTCACAGAGGTTTGGACAATTCTTAATTCATGCCGTATGAATCAGACTTAAGACTCACAAGCTCTACTCCTCTCATCTTGTCTCGACCACTGCCCTAACGCTCTCTGACTCTGGTCACTATGGTAACGTTTACATATCCCTTCAAAATAAGATACAGATGCGCCATAAAAACAAACATTTTACTTTTGTGAAAATTTTAACTCACGATAACGACTAATTGGAGCCTTGACCTCGTTTCTCTGTAACGAGACGGTCCCATCTGGGAGTGATGAGAGACAATGACACCTGAAGTGTTGCTTATGCACAGGGTGCCTGGTCTCTACGTGGAGAAGCAGTTTTGCCTCATTAACATCCGGTCACCATATCATGCAGAGCGGCTTGGAATGTGGGAATCACCTACCGGGATAAATCCATTCTCCTGTCTCTTCTCTTGGCCTTTTCCCTTTGCAAAGAAACTTTACAAAGACATCTGACTTGTTTCTTACTTATTTTGCTGCTTGTGGCTCAATGTTGGCGCGCAAGACGGAACCGAGAGAATCCGGTTAAAGGATTTTCAAGATAAAAGATCCTCCAGACTCAAATAATACATAAAACGGAAATATTTAATTATTTCTTGCCCTGCCCGGTACCAATTGGTCCACGGACCGGTACTGGTCGTGGCCCGGGGGTTGGGGACCACTGCTGCTCCTCGTGGGAACCGAAGCAAAACGTTGTTTTTGGGTCAGGGGTCAGATTTAGGACTAACAATGAGTTTTGGTTAGGAGTTAGGGTTTGGAGCAGCGTAAGGTTTAGGTTGTAGAAATGAATGGAAGTCAATGGAAAGTCCCCACAAAGATCGTCACGCAAACATGCGTGTGTATGTGTGTGTGCGTGGGCGTGTGCGTGCGTGTGTGTCCATGTGTATCATCATCAGACACATTGTGGCCATCAGCATTTGTGCACATAGGAGACTCTGAGCCAATTCAGCCATGTTGGGAGCAGCCGTTTCTTTTTCTGCACGGTCCAAATCAAAGCAGGGACAGAAGCAGAATGATGATCCCGGCAAGTTGAGCCGACGGGCTCTTTAAATCCACCGCAGACAACAGCGGCTCAGGCGGCGACCCTGCCCCACACCCTGTAATCGCCTCAAATGAAGTCGAGAAGGAAGCACAGAGCAGCTCTCCTGTTCCGCAAGGTGCAGCGGCACTTGTTTGTGCAGAATGTCTGGCAATTAAAAATAATTGGGAAGCAGGTTTGCTCGGGAATCTTCCAAGAATGCCAGTTATGATCTAATGAAGCTTCATTAGCCATGCTGAAAGCTGAGAGCGCTGTATGACAACGGCAATTAGCCAGGATCATAGGCACAAAAAAGAAAATCATTAAATAAAAAAAAAAAAAAAAGAAGAAAAAATGACCTCGGCCAAGATTAGCTTTTCACTTAATGACCAATTCATTAGCTAATTGATTTCTTATTAGTTACAGGCAGAGACGACTGTTTGGGGTGCTGGTGCTGGTAATTAACACAGCGTTTACGCCATTAGTCAATTGCCCAATTTTCCAGGAAAACAACTTTGGAGAGGAGCATTGCTGGAGGCTCAGGGGCCATTTGCTTTTTCTCCTCCAATTTTGTTGTCTCCTTTACATTGGGATGAGAATCTGTTTTCAGCTTTGGACTTATTAATTATTACCTATTTACCACCTTTTCTTGGTTTGCATGTGTTTGCTGCCTGCAACTGTATGAGATGAGACAGGCAGATGAAGGTGAGAAGTGATGAAATAAGAGGGAAAAAAGATCAAGAATTGCTCCACGGACTTTCAGTTTCTCGTATTTGATTTGACACTTTTCGGTTGCACCTCTGCACTGCGTAAACCTAAATATTAGGTGTGCCAGATTAATTGAGAGATGAATTAGATTAATTGTGGCCTGCAGCTTGTGAAACTGCTGTGCATTTTTTTTTTTTCAGAGGGTGTTCTCACTTCCTTCAGCCATGAGTTAAAACGGACCAAGATGGACGGATGAGAAGTGACAGGCTCTCCCTGACTACTGCAGCTCACCGAGCTTTCAACTAACAGCCTATAATGACAGCAAACAGCAGAAATGTACCATATTTCCAAAATTTTAATTAAGGCAGATATGTACTATTATTTATTTTTTTAAATGAACTCTGCTTTTACTTCTCTTTGTACTCTTTAAAATTCTCATTTCTTTTCTAAGTATTTATTGCATTTTGGTAACTGAAGAGTGCCTATAACCACTGTGAAGCCCTTTGTAGTACCTTGACAAGATAGTCATGCCTCTTGAATTTTTTTCACATTTTGTACACATAACAATAAACCCAGCAGCCATTTTAAGAAAGCACATATACTTGATGTATGAATGTTACGTCACGGGCAGGTTATGGTAACGGGGAAGACATAGTCAACAGATGACATGAAGACGATCATTGACACCCTCCACAAGCTGAGGTAATTTCTAAAGAGGCTGTGTTCACACATGTTTATAGAAAGTTGAGTGGAAGGATAAAAGTGTGGTAAAAAAAAAAAAAGTGTGCAACAGCAAGAGGAATAACCGTTTCCTTAGCCAAGCAAAAATCCGTTCAAGAATTTAGAGGATTTTGACAACGACTAGAGTGGAGCTGGAGTAAACGCCTCAAGGGCCACTATACGAACAGACGAATCCCACATATGGACTACAAATGTTCGTCTTTCTTCATGTCAATCCGCCCTTGAACTAGAACCAGTGTCAGGAGTGTCTTATTTTGGCCATGGAGAAAAGGAACTGGACTGTTGCTAAGTGGTCCAAAGTCACTTATTTCTTCCTTCTGCTGGAAAACTTTTTGGGAACGGCGATTTTATTTTCCAGCAGGACTTGGCACCGGCACATTCTACCAGCCGTACAAAAAGCTGATGCAGTGACCATGATGCTGATGTGCTTGGTTGGACAACAAGCTAACTTGACCTGAACCCAATAATCTAGTAGTACTGTAAAAGGAAGATAAGAAACATGACATGCGAAAGACCTGCAGAGATCCACAGCTCAGCTGGGAGAATCTGATGACAGAGCGCTTAGTTGTGCACACCTCAAATCTGCTCTTTGTGGAAAAGTGGCAACAACAGATGGGCAATAGTGCTAAGATTCATTTTTTTATGTTGTTTGTTGTAATTTGGCTTTGGCATCACAAGATGTGCCCTATACTGATTGGTTTGTGTGTTCTCACATCATTCTTTACTTTTTATTGTTTGTTTGTTTGTTTGTTTGTTTGTTTGTTTGTTTTATTGGCTCTAGTGGCCTTTATTTGAAAGTGGGTAATGAGAGAGATGGAAGGCATGCGGCAAAGGTCACCAGGTCGGAACTTTAACCTGTGACGGCCGGATCAAGGACTAACACTACCTTATGTGTGTTGTGCTCTGCGCCACCAGAGCACCCTACTTTTTACTGTTTGTCTTTTTTTTTTTTTTTTCGCACAAAACTTGGTAGCACAAAATTTGACATATTTCAGACAAAGCAAGCAAACAAAAAGTTTTTTGTTGGTGGTAATAAAAAAAAATTGCAACCACCTCACAGGTCACTGAGCGAGCAAAGTAGTATTCTTTTTTAAACACATAAAATTATTTTCCATATTTGGTAAGGATGACTGATTTCAAAATGAAAGTCCTACATGTCTTTGTCCTCACTAATCAAAACATTTTTCAATATGTGTTCATTTTATTTGTTCTCCAAAGCTTCCATTTTTTTTATTGACCTAAAGAAAATGTTTTTGGAGAGGCTCAAACTTTGAGCCAGAGCTAGAGTGTAATGATTTACATCAAAGAATATTCATTTTTTAAAAATGGCCCAGTCAAAGTCAACACCTCAACCTGATTTTAAAAATTCACAACTGCTTTCTGTATACTTTGATTTGAAGCCTTGTTGGAAATAACAAAGGGGGGAACTTTATGCATCTAGATGCGGATAATTATAAAATAACTTGTTAGAAAGGGAATTGTGGAGTGTTATTGAATTGCACTTATTTTCTTGTCTTTTCTCCCCGAATAAAATGCCTAAAAATTTGTGTTAGGTGACATGAAAAAATCTGAAAAGTGTCAAAACATATAAAAAAAGAATTTGCAAAGCACACTAAATGACATTCTGACGGTTTGTTATAAATAAATAAGAAAAAAATAATCTTTTCTGTGCTCAATCTTCTTCCTCCTTGTCCACCTGCATCTAAATGCACCGCATGCACACAAGATCGCCCACCTTTCACCGCCGCTGAGACTTCTCCCATCCCAACCAGGGAGCATTGACAGCGCGCGTCTTGTCTGTCCACCGCACATCCGAAGTGTCAAAACTGAGGCGCGTGGCGATAAGTCAAAAATACTACATGCCAGTCTTCGCTGTGCTCCTTGTCTACATGTCATCTAAAACACGTCAAGCAGTGTTTAAAAATCAACAAGAGGGCGGACTGGAGTTTTGTCTGTAGTCGCTGGAGTTCTGGCCTCTGTCTCTTTGGAGGCGAGATGAAAGATTCAAAGAGATGAGATGATAGACACGTCTGATGGAAGAGAGGCAGTGATTTGGCCCATCAAAGCCTTCCTTCAGCCAACAAACACAGCCTGCGGCGCATGCAGGATCAGTCCAAACGCTGAACGCGCTCGTGCCCTTCTCCAGAACGGGAGACCCGGTGTTCACCAAGCCAGATGTACTCAGAGATTCAGGGGAACAGTGTGTATGTGTGTGTGAGGCTGTGTGCCTGTGTGTGTTGTAAAAAAAAAAAAATTGACACATACATATACACACATTTGGGGGCCTGGTACACCTTCTTTATAATAAAACCACACACTGACCTCTTTACAGATAAGAGCAATTTTTTGTTCACCATCTCACCTTTTCTGATTCTAAATGTCTGACATCTGTTCCCTATTTATCTCCAACTTTTCTTCCTCACCCTTTCTTCTTATCCCTCATGTCCACTCTTTGCCCCTCGGTCTCTCCGCCGTCTGTCAGATCTTCCGCTCTCCTAATTAATTCTAATGAAGCCATTTATCAAGGACCACTCTTCCTCTCCATGCCACAGCATAAATCACTCTCTGCTCACGATCCTGCTCCTCTTCCTGCTCCCTCTCTGCGCTCGCTGCTGTGCTGTGAGACGAAAAGTCTGCCTCTGTGGCTCTCCCTCTCTCCAGGCCGGGGCCTTAATTGTGTGATTGAGAAAGTGCAGCATCACTCCATTAAGGGCCGTCTGCCTCGGATGGCCACCCTCGGGCTGACACCAGAGGGACCCCTTATAGCCTGCTGTGGTGAGACATGCACACACGGACGCACACGCAAGCAGGCGACTTAAAACGGACACTTATTGTAAATGGGCCTCATTGGTCTCTGCAGACATTGTTAACATGTCTGTAGTAGCATGCTTTCTCTCTCTCTCTGTGTCTCTCTCTCTCCCCCTGCCAAGAGGGAACTCGATCCATCTCCACATTCGCGAAATTAATTTTTCTTACGAGCTTGCGGCTGACCAGTGCTGCCTGGTCTGAGATTTATTTGCTCCCATGATGGTCATTTCAAGTGGACAGAGAGGAAATATTTAACTGAATTCACACTTGCTGCATCTTTATTATGGCTTACTGCGGCTTGCAAAAGTATTCATGCCCCTTGGACTTTCTCACCTTGTATTGCTTTACAATCAGTGTGTTGCATTGGGATTTAATTGATAGCACAAAGTAGGACGTAATTGTTGGGACATGTTGAAATAAAAAATAGTGACGATTCTTTGACCTGCATCCACTGAGATATGCTTCTACCAGCTTTGCAGACAAAAAAATGTAGACATGTTGACTCATCCTTAGCGACACACTGGATCGATCACATGTGTTAGTATCAATCTTGAAAAAGAAAAAAATACATGGTTAGCTTTGATCAAAACATTCCTCTGGCTGTATTTTAAGACGGACCTTCCTCAAATCGTTTTGAATCCTCCAACAGCCTCCCCCCTCCTGTATTTAAATCCATCCATCTTCCCACGTACTATCACAAGTCTCCTATTCCCTGCTGGAGAAAAAAACACTTGGTGCTGCCACCACCGTGTTTTAATGGTTAGAACAGATCTCCAAACCTTGGAACATTGTCTCATTTCCTAACCCTAATGCCTGTCTCCTGTCAAGTGTTTTTTTCCCCCCACCTGAGCTGTACGTCTCTGTCGCTCCTCCAGAGTTAGGAGGTTAATGCTGTGCTTGCCCTGCCTTTTGTCTATGTCTTGTTAGGATAGTTGTTCTGCAATCTTTCCATTTTAAGATCTTGGGGTAATGTTTTCTCTCCTACACAACATTGTGAGTGACCTGTCTGGTGTTTTCCTTGGTCTTTTGTTCGTTCGCTGGTGTTCTCTAACAAAACCCTCACGCCTTCCCTTTTCGGATTCTTGCGTGTAAAAACTTTTCAAAACTGTGTACCATCTTCCTTCCACTTCACAGTTATGCGCTACTTTGTGTTGGTGTATTTTATCCCAATAAAATACGCTGAGGTTTGTGGTCGTAGCGTGACAAAATATAAAAAACCGTAAGAAGCATTAAGACTTCCTCAAAGACACCGAGGTCTTCTTTTTATGTTCCCAACTGCTCCCCTTTTTGAAATCTTCTCACTGGCGCACGGACAAGAAAAATTATGCGGTTTAGGATTTTAAAGCACAATAAGTGAATTCCCTTCTTGGCATCTGAGGTCACTGAGCTGTGTCCCTTCCAAAGAGGGTGATGCAAACCTGATGCAACAGGACTGAACGTGTAAAAAAAAAAAGAAAAAGAAAACAGACATGTCTAAATAATGTATAAATGATATATCTTGTTAGCCTCGACTCACAGGTTCAGTTGCCGTCTTGCGCGCCAAATGATCAATGTCCTCCTATTATCCTCATGCACTCTCTCCAGTTCCATTCGCGGTCCTCTCCGCCTCTCCCCGGGTCTTTCATGTTGCCCTCTGGGAGCCAAACAAAACATGGTTTTCTACTGCAAATAAGGAGCTAAAACACCATATGATCAGTCATGCATTATTTCTGCGTTATCGATTCGCAAAAGCAAAACCAATTCTTGCAGTTCCCCCTGGAGTTTGACCACAAGCACAACCGATGCTGTTAAATAAACACATCCGTTTCTTCTTTTTTTTTTTCCCTGATACTTTTGAGCAAACGATTTCCGTTAATGAGTCGCTTTAGCTAGAAAGTATGGGCTTGTTATTGAAAGAGCGGTGAGTGAGCACGATGTTTGATTTTTCAGCATTGTCTGTGGCTTCTTGTGGCTCCCATGCAAATCTGCAGCACACTTAAGGGCTTGCTGTCAATTGTATGCCTTCTCCTGCTCAAACTAGAGGCCTCAGTGCCCTGTGGGTAGATAGCAGTTAGGGAACACACATGGAAAAAATAACAATCCAAAATGGAGAAGCAGCATATTCCCAAAGCAGCCCAGTTAAGTGTGAGCTAATGTTCATCACACTGTGGTATTTTCATGTTGATTTCTTTTCTTTTTTTGCCCTGAAAGCCTTATTTAGATGGCAGACAAGGGTTTTGAACACACAACAGCCTGTAGTCTCTGTGGACCACATAGCCCTGCAAAAAAAAAAAAAAAAAAGTACGCAAATGAAGGCAGCAGGCAATATAACAACCATGAGTTCCTCACACCCGAAGACAAGCCAGAGGACTCTAATAAACACACACACACACACACACACACAATCACTATCATTAACACGACAGTACGTTCAAATATCCTCCATCCTCGTGGGAGAAGGTTGAGTTTTTTTCTTACCAGGGGAAGAATCCAATTTTCTTCTTCCTCTCAGGTCCACATCTGTACAGCATCGCTGAATCAAATTTAAGTAAACCACTTTATTACTTTTTTTTTCTCATTTTGGTATTTGCGTGTCCCTGAAGAAAAAAAAAAAAAGTTGATGATGTTTGGAGATAAGCGCAGCTCTAAGAAAAGACTTTCATGTGTGTGGGAATTGAATTAGAATCTCGCTGTGCAGCATTTGCTTTTTTAAAGTTACCTTTTTTAAAGCCTTTTTTTCCCTTTTCTTTCTCTCTTGCTCTTTTTTTCCTCTTTCTTTCTCGGGGCCAACTGTAACATTTGGACTATCACATCTGTCTTCTGTTAAGGATTTATTCAACTGTGGTTCAAAGAGATGATTTTTTTTTTTTCTTTCAATGTCTTTGACTTTAAGATAATTCTTCACAATATAATTAGGAAGGCAATAAGTTGAACAGATTTATTTTTTTGGAAATGATTTCAACTGAAGGAGTTTCAAAACCATTCCCACTCGCACGCGGAACAATTCTCTGCATCGCTCCAAAAGTTCAAGATTTACATTTATTGTAATTTATCTCTTTACAGATGAGGGACTATAATCCTGCAAGGTGAACAACGCTGTGACCTCAGTGGGGACTTGTGCCTCCATCCGCTCCCCCAAAACGGGGCGACCCTGACCCTCTGCATGTTCTCTCTTCTCAATGTGAATTCTGACAGGCTTTAGGGATCCAAACCATCCTACAGGCTCCTGCAGCTCTGAAGTCTGGTGTGTTACAATATTACAACCTCTGCCCAGATGTGTAAATCTTATGTATGATCAGCTGGGGGGGGGGATACACTGCACATAATCTGTGATTCTTTGTATTCACCTTTCTCCCTCCCTCTCGTCTTCCCTCCTCCGGCACAGACTCATTTCAGACGGCTGACATCTTGATAACGTTCATGCAGCTCCAACAAGAATGAAGAAATGAGACTCATCAGGACTCTTTAATTACGAAATATCTAAAAGGAGTAAGACAAGAAGGTGCTTGTCACACTTTGGAGAGGAAGGACAAAGCAACCTGCAGGTTACGAATGAGATTATTTCAATATGCAAGTTAAATGAAAGAGAAATTAACTTAGGAAAGATTAGCATTAGTTATATAAATGCTCACATTTATTTATTTATAATAATTTTTTGTCTTTAATAAAAATGTTAATAATAATAGTACCTTCCCAATAAAAAGTTAATGAGCAATTTAATGAAACACCACACGCAGGCTCATGAAGCAGAAAGGGATAAGAGCGGAATGGACGGTGAGGTGAAACCTGATTGAGGGCCCTTTAAGAGTTGTTTTTTTTTTTTTTTTTTTGGAGGGATAGGAGTGGAGAAAGAGGGAGGAGGAAGAGGAGGAGGGGATGAGGGGGTGGGGGGGACTAAACTGTAGCGACAGCGCTGCTGGTACGTAAGGAGCATCCCTCTCGTATTTCTTCTGATATTCCTCCAGGCTGCTGCTTATTGGACAACAAATCCCTCATGCCTGTGAGAGACGGCTTGTATACGCGATACATATTTAGAGAAGCTGAGGAAACTGTTTACTACAGCACTTGCATGAGGAGCATAAAGTATTGTAAAAAGAAAAGAAAAGGGGGGAAAAAAAACAAGACTGTAGTATTGGTGAGAAATTGAACAGACACAGTGGCTGCGCCTTGTCTTTTAATTGGGCGCTGTGTTCATCGCTCATATTAAACAGGCTGCAGGCCTTCTGGCAACGTGCTTTGTTTTGTTCTTCTGCGAGGTTTGGTCAGAGTAAAGAACCTTAGATATACGTTTGTTGCTGAGTGCACAAAGTGACAAATAAATACACTACAAAAAGGAATCTTTTGGGGGTATTTCACATAAACATTCACTTGAATTTAATTCAGCGTATTCATTTGTAATGCAACATTCAATAACAGTGAAATCCCAAATACATTAACAGCGTCAGTTTGATGCCACGTCATAATTGAATATTTTAATTAGGAGCTTGAGTTTTGGTTCGGGCAACTGCTAACTGTGTGTAACACTGAGAATTTTTTATGTGGGATATGCTATGAATAATTATTTCAACTTTCAGTAATTGATAAGGGCTGTTATAAGAGGGAAAGAAAAAAAAAATCATTTCTGTGTTGGGAGCAGAATTGAAGGTTTTATCCAGTTTGGCAGGACAGCTAATGCTAACGTCAAGCTAGCTGAGTTTCTGAATCCTCTTGTGGTTGTTTCAAATTAATCTAACAAAGTTTCTTTTAGTTGATATACATTCTTAACTTCTTCTCAGAAACATGTCTTGTTTTTTTTGTTTTTTTGCACTGACTGTAGCCTATTGCTTATTTCACGAGTGCACTGTAAAAGCTCATTTTCAGCATAACAGTTAAATTGTTCAAATTTTACTCAGATATATTTGTTTGCATGTGTATTGTAAAATAATGGCTACAATCTAAAATTAGCTACTTTCTTAAGCTAAAAAATAAAATCCTTCCTTAACATATTTACTAGGATTAACTCTCGTTTGTATTGTATAGCGTGGAGCAGAGAACAGTAAGACTGTTATATTTATATGGGATGTATCATGAATGAGTATTTCCCCGTAGCAAACGAAAACATTTCTGTGTTGGTATCCAAGCTAAGCTAGTTTAGCGGCAGCGCTAATGCGCTAGTCAGAGTTGCTAACTAGCTAAACCCTCTGGAACATTTTTTTTTATCTGACCTTGTTAGAATGCATTTCAACACGTCTCATGTTTCATGACAAACCAGCTCTTGTTTTTGTTTCTTTTTCACATGACCTTAATAGTTTGGTAGATTTGAACAAATGAAGTTGAATATCAGGTTTTAAAAAGTAGTTGGAATTTGACCAAAAAAAAAAAAAAAGTCTATCCGTCTTCCAGCTGTTAAATTGCATTGTTCCTTCTACAAACAAAACACGTGATTTTTGATGATTAGCAGCATCTGAGTTTGGAAATGTTGATGGAAGTTCAACTCATAGCGCAGTGTCACTGTCAAATCCTGTAAAATTTGAGAAGTGTTCAGGGTACAATTAAGACAATCTATCAACTATACACACGATAAAATTCCGCTGAAAAATGTGGTGTTAATATCTACATTTTGTACTGAAAATGTCTGTTTTTATACTTTCTGTGTACAGTGTTATAATTAATGTCCAAAATACACTATTAAAATAAATATAAATAATTTAAAAATTCACTTTTTAAAACTGACATTCATGAATATATATATATATATATATATATATATATATATATATATATATATATATATATATACACACACAAACCTTGTAAAGTCAACTATGCATGCACTGCAAACTTAGAAATTATTTAATTCAAATGTACCACAACGTTGAGACATGTATGCACCTCATATTTCTGAAATAACAGTGGGAAATCTTAGATGTTTATTGATTTTAGTTTAGTACGAGTAAAGAAAGCACTATAAAAAAAAATCCTTTGTTTAAAGTATTTTACTTTAAGGTTCCTCATCTGAACCTGTCTGCCCTTTGCAAATTATTACACCAGATTTACTGGTTAAATTCTAACCGCTTGTTTTATCAGAGCCCTTTTGAAAACTGTTAGAGGAACAGAAACATAAAGTGTACCTCTTTTGGAAAAAAATGACGGAGACTCTCTCACGCAATTGAGCTTGTCTGCGAAGCGATGCGCAATCACTAAAGAACATAGAAAAACAAAGAATCGCTTCATTTCTTTTGCATCATGTTGCAATTTGTTTTTTGGTTTTTTTTGCCTCCTCTTTTTTAATCCCTATTCGTGGATTATTTCGGTTCAAACGCATCCTGTGAGCGCCACTTCTATTGTAGGGAACGACGTCGCGGCACACGACCGGGGGAGCGCAGATTTGCGTCTTAAAGAGGATTTAGGTCTATTAACGACAAAAGGCGCAGTTCATGGCACAAGGGAGAGAGAGAGAGAGAGAGAGAGAGAGAGAGAGAGAGAGAGAGAGAGAGAGAGAGAGAGAGAGAGAGAGCTCGCCTTGTGCGTCAGCCCCGCACTGAAGTGCAAGCGGGGCTCGCTGATAAATGGAGAGACATCACACCGAGTCATTAGAGAGCTGAGATATGAGGGTTTCACCGCGGCGGGCCGCTCAGGGCGACAGACCCAGGGGAGCGCGCTCCTCTCCCGGCCTTTTGTGCCTCTTTGCGGGCTGGACTGATGAACAACGCAGATAGCGTTAAGGCCATTACGGGCTCGCGCTCATTCCCCATGAAAATCCTGTAAAACAGAGAGAGACATTTATTTATTTATTTATTTATTTATTTATTTATTTATTTATTTATTTATTTATTTTGTTCACTGCTGGTATTTATTGATTTTCATCTCACTTTTGTAACGCGAAGGGAAAAACGCTAAAAACAAATAAATAACTGGTTTAAACGTATAACAGCCAAACAGTAATGATCACATTCATATGATTTATTTCCCTGAATCAAAAATACATTTTGTATATTTTTATTAGCATTAGTATAATTTTTTATTTATTATTATTATTATTATTATTATTATTATTATTATTATTATTATTATTATTATTATTATTATTATTATTATTATTATAAGTATTACCCTGGTAGGAAATGTTTGACATCTGTTGACATCTTTAACGGAGCCAGTGCTTTTTTTTTGTTTTTGTTGCAAAGTGTTTACATTCCCATAAGCATTGAGATATTTCATTTTCCATTGATGTATTTTTCTTTTCTTTTTTTTGTTTGTTTGTTGTTGTTGTCTCCGCTTTCAAAAAAAAAAATCCCGTCAGCCGATTGGAGGATTTTTCGGGTGGCTTTTGCAGCAAAAATAAATGATCAGCTCAAGGAAACGAAGCGGCGACTCAACAATCCGCTGCGTCTGCGTCCCCCAATCACCTTGATTACATTTTCTCTGAATTAATTAGACGTAACAGCCATAACGCCGCAGCCTCCTGCAGGAGTGAGGCACCGTGAGCATTTTAATGACCCCGTAATTCAATTAACCGCCTCCATCAGTCATTGATTTGTGAGAGGAGAAGAAGAACAAGAACAAGAAGAAGGAGGAGAAGGAGAAGGAGGAAGGAAGGGGGTTTAAAAAAAAAGAAAGAAGAAGAAGAAAAAAAAAGAAAAAGCTGCTGAAAGTTGAATTCTGCAAAGTAGAGGCGGCCTGTAATTGCCCAAGACACAGAGATCGGAGGGAAAGAGTGGGTGTGGGTGGTGGTGGGGGGGCTGGGCTGAGGTGGCCGTGTATAAATAGTGTAGCTCTCAAATACACAGCCACAACAGCAGGAGTGATCTCACCTCCTCTCCACCCTTTCTATCCCTGTCGCCGCTGTCAGACTCCGCAGAAAAAGAGCGCAGAGCCGTCAGCAGCAGCAGCAGCAGCGGCTGTGCAGAGAAGAGCAACACCGAGCGATTGCACGGTGGATTTTTTATTATTTTTTTTATTTTTGTTTTTCACCCTCTAAAAGACACGGACAAGACAAGACGGAAAAAAAAGAGCGAACAATCCAAGCAACGAAAACAAAACAGGAGCACTACCGAGCGACAGAGAGGCGAGCGACCATGGAAGAACTTACGGCATTCGTGTCGAAGTCTTTCGATCAGAAGAGCAAGGAGAGCAGCAAAGAGAGCATCACGTACAGGGAAGTTTTGGAGAGCGGCTTGACGCGGGCGCGGGAGCTGGGCAGCCCGGAGACAAACCTGCAGGACATTACGGACACCAACCACTGCCCGGTGCACCTCAAAACGCCCCCCGTGGTGTGGGTTACGGTCAAACTGACGCAATTTATTTTTTCCCGGGGGACTTCGGGTGCGCCTTTTTTTTTTTTTTTTTTTTGGTTTGTTTTTTTAATCTTAGTTTGCTTTTTCTTTACAAAAAAAAAAAAAAGAAAAAAAAAGAAGAACAAGACGAACAAGAAGAAGAAGAAAGGGTGGAAAAAGCCGTGTCTCGACGTCCGCTGTTTTTGCATCCGGAGGAAAAACGTTCAGAATCGAGGGCGTAAAAAAAAGAAAGAAAAAAAAACAACCGAATTTAAATGTGGATTTGAACGAGTTTAGTTGAAGGAAAGTTAAAACCTTATTCGGAGATTATTGCCCACAGCAGGAGGCGGGCCCTTCGTTTGAGCAGCGCTTTAACTATTTCATGTTTTCAGCCATCATTTTTATTAAAAGAAGAAGAAGAATTTATGACTCCAGTCGTCTGTGTAAGCTGCTCTATAATGCGTCTGAAGTAGTTTAACGTATAGGTTACGATTTCAAAATTGAGTCTTTAGTTATAATAGTAATAATAAACATTATTATTATTCTAATAATAATAATAATAATAATAAAGACAAACTGCATTTTTTATTTTTTTTTGCAATAATATGCGATATGTTTGTTTTTTCGTATACTGAGTTTTTATTTGCGTGCAATATCAATATTCTCGGTCACATTTTACATGCCTGCAATTTCAAAACTTCAGTTGTAATTTTATCACGGCGTTGACTTCACGTCCTGGTTTTATTGTCTGTATCCGTCCGCGCTCTTGAACGCTTCTCCTTCATTTTCTTTCTGCAGCTCCCAGCTAAGTCACGTGTAGTTTGTCGTTAGTCGTAAAGTAAAAATATATTCTTTGGCATATAGAAATTAAAAATAAATAAATAAAAAAAAGAAGGAGCTGCACACGCTAAAATGTCTGTAGCAGCTTCACAGGCCTTCTGGAAATCAGCAGCTAAGACATTGGTTGTGCATTGGTTCCAAACATTTAGTTGACAGTTTTGAATTTTATTTTATTTTATCTTTTTTTAAGGATTCGCTTCTCTCCTCTGGTTCTCTGCACCTCGTTGCCATCAGAGATGAAGGAAGGGGGGGAATTTCACTTAATGAAACTTCCTGTAAATCAATTAGCGTTCAGTCTGAGGACGGAACAGCTTCACGTCAGGGAACTACAACCTGCAAAAAAAAAAAAAAAAGAAGAAGAAGAAAAAGCTGCCACTGAGCAGATCAGTTATTCAAACAGCTGACATCTGTGCTGCTATTAATAGTAGACGCAGTGACTTCACTGTGAAAGAAGAAAGCCTGAACTGAGGCAGGTTTTCGTGGTGGCGTGAATGTCAGAAAGACTTTTGTTTGTTTCTAATATTAAAGAAATCAGATTTTACAGAGGTGAGTATTTAGTCTTCTTTCTATGGTCTTAATGTAACCCTCTTGTTTAACTCGCTCTCTGACGACACTTACATGGCCATGTGACTGATTTACATGTCGCTGACATTACACACGCACACACACACACACACACACACACACACACACACACACACACACACACACACACACACACACACACACACACACTGCCTAATGGCGACTGGAAATGCAGCCACAGGCCTCATCCCTCAAGGATCAGGCTGGTTCGTGTTTTATTTCTTTTTTTTTTGTGCTGCATGGTGTCAAACTATCAGGCCCACAAGGCCTGATGCCCCCCAATATGGCACCCAATATTGGGAAAGACTATGTGGCTTTTAATGCAAACGTGTGTGTGTGTGTGTGTGTGTGTGTGTTTTGGGATAAAACCCACTCAGTTGTCCTCCTTTCTCCGACCCACCGCATCTTTCCCAACAGGGATATATGAGTGCAAAGAGAAGAAGGACGACGTGAAGTCCGAGGACGAGGACCCGCAGGGCAAACTGAAGCAGAGGCGGAGTCGCACTAACTTTACCCTGGAGCAGCTCAACGAGCTGGAGCGGCTCTTCGACGAGACGCACTACCCGGACGCGTTCATGAGAGAGGAGCTGAGCCAGAGGCTGGGACTGTCTGAGGCCAGAGTGCAGGTGAGGGAGTAACCACAGTTTCTTTTATTAAAGAAAAAAAAATAAAATACAAAATTCTCATGCATGTGACAGAAAAAAAAAAAAAAAAAAAAAGAAAGAGTGGGGGTGGGGGGCAATCATGGCAACCATTGCTACAAGCTCTTGTTAATTGTGCCATGGAAATCTGTGTGCACTTTAGTGAGAATCGTACAAACTATAGGAATGAACAGAGTTCACTTTGACAGCAAAACCCGAAGTCAGGGTTTGAATTAATTTGCCAATAAAACGTGGGGGGAAAATGTAGCAATATGTTTGAAAATGAATGTTTCAGTTCATTTTTTTCCTTGATAATTTTGTCAAAACACAATTGTTTTTTGTTTTTTTTATTGTTTTTGTTTTTTGTTTTGTTTTTTTTTTACAAAAAAAATGTTATTGACTACTCCTGTTTTTAAACTTTAAAATGACTCAAATTAATAACAATATGAACATTAATAACAATAATAATAATAAATTAGAAAATAGAAAATAAACTCCTGAACATCACTCTTGAAGCTCTCTAAAGCTGTTTCGTGTTACCATCTTCTTCTACTTCTTCGTCTCCTTAGTTTTAAGCTTAATTATTTTTTTTAGCCCTTGTGTTTCGGTTCAATTTTAGTCTAAATAACCAGGGATTGAAGCTAAGCTAATTTCATCAAAATGTGGACATCTTCATGTCGACGTGCTGTTCGTTTTCAACCCTCCATTCACGTTATTGACATGGAAGGTCACGTAAATTCGACATAATATGTGCTTGTTATTTATTTAATTTTTTTTAAGAAGATGCGACCATTAGATGTAAAATGTAAATAATTAAAATCAGTGGCTACCTGCGTGTTTTCCCATGTTATCGAATAAAGAGCTGTTTATTACTCACACGTCTATTCCAATTAATCGTTATAAACTCACGTCAGAACAAAAACCACACCATCCCTGTCAGTTATAATACTCCATGCAACCCTTAGGATAAATTCCCATATAGTCAGGAAATTCAACAATTTGGAACTATTTAGTTCCAAAACGTGCGTTTTTTGAAGCTTGCGTCCTCTGTGATGGGCTACAGTTATTAGAAATATTCATTTATCCTTATAGGTGGTTCATTGGTTGTAGTCTGTCATGTCAAAGCAGCGTGATTTGCTGTGAGTGACCCAGGAAGTGAGAAGCTCTACTGAACTCACAGCGGCGGGCCTGCAGCGTGTTGGAGGGAATGGAGAAAAAATAATAATAATAATAATAAAAAAAATAAAAAAAACCCTCCCCAACAATGATT
The DNA here is from genome assembly GCA_903066825.1 of Alfaro cultratus. NCBI lineage: Eukaryota > Metazoa > Chordata > Actinopteri > Cyprinodontiformes > Poeciliidae > Alfaro > Alfaro cultratus. Next base: position 10,675 of record CAEFZX010019457.1, on the reverse strand, counting down.
AAAATGAATGAAGAGCCTGAATGGCCGCTTCAAGGGACGCGCTCTCATGTCAACTCGTATCCCTCCTCATTTTCTTTGCAATATCTGCCACCGGCTTTGATGTAGTGTCCCCATAAAAACAGATTAGAAATAACTCGATTGTGGGAGCAACTCTGCTGCTGTTCAGATCTATCTAATCGGATGAATAAGCCCCATCACTGAGCTTTATGAGCGCGGCGACTGCACCACTTTCGGAGCTGAACACCGTCGGAGCGCAGTTGACAGCGCGACGCGGGGGTGAAACTGCCGTCCCTGCTAATACAGTGTGTTCATTAGAATAATTTACGGCGTGCATGCGGTTTGCAAACTCACAGCAGTCTCAGTGTTTTTTTTTTACTTTTTTTTTTTTCACCCCTCTCCACTTCAGATCAGGTGGATTGTAAGCGCACGGAATTCGCCCTGGAAAAGCCTCAGAAAGCCCCCTTTTCTCTTCTTGCTCTGTTTTTATTCCTTTTTTTTTTTCTTTTATTAGTGCACTCTGACATGTTTTTCTACAGTGTCGTGCAGCAAGGGTCGTTGTATCGGCTGTGAACCTGCGCTCCGAGCAGCTGTCAATGAATCTAATTGAAAGTTATGAGAGCTTGGTGAGGAGCAGGCAGTAATTCGGTTAGGACTAATATCTCTGGGTTTTCTGGCGCGCCGCTAAATTAAATGTCATTATTCACTGTCTCTAATAAAAAATCAAAAGGGAAATGAGATTAGGGTATTTGTGAAGCGCATCATTGAGTGGCCCTTAATGAAGAAATAACTGTCTGAACCAGTGTAGTTCACTTTGCTTAACATACTGGCGCGTAATTGGAATTGATCCGGGGCCCGTCTTAATATTAGCCTTGATTTATCTGAAGGAGGGCTGCTGCGTGGATGCAAAAATCACCTGGGATACTGATAAACACGTCTGTACCGCTGAAGAGCTGATCACACACACACACACACACACACACACACACACACACACACACACACACACACACACACACACACACACACACACACTCCCTTCCTCTCTCACACAGTACAGTCTAAATAATAATATAATATAATATAATATAATATAATATAATATAATATAATATAATATAATATAATATTTCTTTATTTTTATGTATAGCCAGGAAAATATTTTTAAAGCGACAGAGTTTTTATGTTCAAGCCATTTTTCTTCCCTCCGTCACTAATGGCCCCGTTTATCGACTGTCCCCCCCTCCCCTCCACCCCACCTACTTTACTCCCCCTAACCCCCCGTTGCTGCAGCAACACCCATGCATGCACGCGGCTGCGTTGCGCAGCTGGAAACGGGCTGGTGGCGCCCTGACTGTGAGTCGTCATCATCACCAAGTCTGCAGCCTGCGCGGACCGAGCCGCTAATTTCGCATCTGTAAATGATAATCATTGCGGGGGTCGAAGGGGAGGAGAGATAATGTTATTCAACGAGGCAAATTAAGTTGATGGCGATTAACAATGCAGGCCCGCATGTAGCCCGCAGCTTTAAAAGGCGGGCTGGGAGACACGTCATCACACTGATTTATTTATTTATTTGGATTATTATTCAGTTGTGTGATTGTGGCATCTTAGACTTTTAACCTTCTTGTCATTCCCTTGTAATTTTTTTTCCCATTTAATTAGCTGTCCTACAAAAATTTTTTTGTTCTATATATTTGATTTTAATTTCATTTTCAGAATTCAGATATCTTTTATGTTTAATCAATCAATCAGTTAATCAATCAATCAATCAATCAATCAATCAATCAATCAATCAATCAATCAATCAATCAATCAATCAATTAAGGCAATTTCAGCTTCAAGGCAGTTTAAAGTGCTTAACATCTTAAAAACACAAAAATACAAAGTGATAAAAGACTCCACACAGTCAACAATTGAGAAAACCAGTAAATATTTGACATTTTGTCAAGTACCATTGTTTACATTTTTGCTACATTTTGCTAAGGTTGTACTGTTATCCCTCCTTTTCTTCTTACTCACATAGATTATCTTTTAATAACCGTAATAGCATAAATGTCACATTTTAAAGCTAAATATTGTGGCTTTTCCTCTTCTTAACAGTTTTAATGCATTATTCTCCTCTTCTTCGCTGCAGGTCTGGTTCCAGAACAGAAGAGCGAAATGTCGAAAACAAGAAAACCAAATGCACAAAGGTAAATAAAACCTCCAACACCTCTCAGCTATTTCAGCCATATTCTCCACATGTTATTATTCAATTAAGAATAGCTTTTTTTAATTGCTTGTGATTCAAGATTTTTTTTTCTCTTTGTATATATTTAATGTGCAAAAATTTGTGACCTCCTCATCTCACATAACAACAACTGTCTGGCTGTCTGACAGACATCTTTCCCTTCTCCCCAGGTGTGATTCTGGGCAGCGGCAGTCACCTGGACGCCTGCAGAGTGGCTCCCTATGTCAATATGGGCGCCCTGAGAATGCCCTTCCAACAGGTAGGCCAGGCTTTCAAGATTCAAAACATGAATCACGAATCATTCAGGGAGTGTGTAAGCTGAGGCTGAATTGAATAATAACAATAATAATAATAATAATAATAATAATAATAATAATAATAATAATAATAAAAAGGAACACTTCTTACTACTTTGTAATTTGCCAAGCAGGTCTGAATGGGGAGGGGTTTCCATTTAAAAAGACATTAGGGTGGGAATTGTCTTTTGCATGGTGTTTATGCGTGTTAATATTTAAAAGGAAATTAGGCGAGGTCTGGTTGCTGGTTTAGAGGTTTTCAGAAAGCTACAATTTCAAAACCGCAGACATTTTCCAACATCCTGTTGTTCAAAGCGCTTTTAATTGGAAAATGCTGGCGCGACCTGGGTCTTCTCCAACTCCGTGAGGTATGGAATAAACAATGTTTTCCCCTGCAACACCTGTTGCTGCACACTGCTGGTCAGATGGCTGAAAGAAGCCTCCTATAAAGAGACAAATTTGGCTATTTGGAAACTTTTCCCTTTATGAAAAGCACAGCCAGCAGCTAGTGACATTTGTGTTCCTCTGTGAAGATCAAAGCAGCAAAATGGTTTAATACTTTGTCCAGTGAACCGTTTGAGTCATCTAAATTAGCAGGGAGTTTATTTTAAATACTCTCCTAATTCTGTGAATAAAAATAGCACAAAATACGCTATATTATATCTGTAAAAGTCAGTAGTAAAATTTTTCTTACCGCACTATAAAAACAAACACATGTTTTTCTGTTTAAATAAGATTTTTTGAAGCTATAATTTCCTGTTTTAAAATTTTCTGCTACAACCATGAAACTGTGGCGTTTTTTTACTCAAGGTTTTATCATATTGAGAGAACCTCATACCAGCCCATGCCTTAAAGGAAATGGAGACAAAGTAGACCTTCTGCACTTTATATATAAACATGCATATATGCAGCTGCTTCATGCTGAACGGAGAGGCAGCATATCAGAATTTGGTGCACCTTCCACCTCCTTCCACCTCATCTCATAGAGAGAGAGAGGAAGGAGAGGAGAAGTAGTGGACACTCATCTGATCAGGCGCTGCCGTGGTTCTGCATCCGAACTGCTGTGCTGTCTGCTTGACCCTCGTGAAAAGCAGCGGCCTAATTAAGCCAACAGTGCGGCAGGCGTGAGCACATAAAAGGGGATGATGAAAGCGGGGGGAATGGAGTGGGCTCTGATGGATATTGGCGTTGAGCTGCGCTGGCAGGGGCGGAGGTTCGGAGGCCTGCATACTGAGAGAGGCACGCCGCGTGAGGCTGAACCCAACTGTGGCCATGCACAGATGCAGCGGATGGCTGGAGGTTCGCAGGGGCGAAGGTCTGAGGTAGATCCTCATTACCTTAGCTCTCCAAAAAAAGGTTCTCATTGCGTGCTTTGTGTGTCGAATTACAAATGTGATGTGGTGTATTTCACAAAAGGCACACAACGATTGAAAGTAGAGGTTGTTTTTTTAATATGGTTTCAGGAGGTGTTGCAGCATTTTATTTGGACGTCTGTGCATGGGCGACACGGACTTGACGTTTCGCTTGTGTTGCATATATGGGAAGTATAATAAAAGCGATGATAAACAGCATTTAAAAGTTTATTATTTTAATTAGTGGTATAGTTACAGACTCGTCTACAAACACTTCTCTAAAAGTGAAACTTGACTATTGTCAGATGCAGTTAAGCCCCAAAATTATGATTTCCCCCCTGCCAGATTTTGATATACTAATATTTTTATTCAACCAAGAAGTTTGTTTCCTGTTGGGAATGAGAGGGAAATCTCTCAAAATAATGTAAAAGAAGTATCACTTTTAAAAACAAGTATTTATCTGTATTTCAATTTTATTAAAACATATATATATTCTCCTTTGCATTGCAGCAATCAAACACATATTATAATTGCTACCAAGAGTTTTTTCTGTCATTTTGATGATTTTTCTTTGGTGATTAGCTCAGACTCTTTGAATTTGGAAATCCTCCTACCCATAACCCTAATTTTTAGCTATTTACACATATTTCCTATCAGATTCAAGACATTGATAGTATTGTTACCTTACTTTTAGTCAGGAGAATCATGTCAACCAAATAAAAATATAACTCTTCTGGAGGTATGAATAATTTTGGGCTCAACTGCAGCTGCTTAAGCACAACAGTTACATTAATTTCGCCACTAAAAACACATAATAATTACATTCAGTCATATTTTCAAATTATGTATACAGTCATGGAAATTCAGGGACCTTAACAATCCTCACGTTTTCAAACATCATTAGTGTTTATTGTTTTCACAATGACATTTTTATTTTATTTTATGTGGTTTTTTTTACCACGATCACTGATTGAAATTTCCCAGCCCTGCTGCACAAGTATATTTATTGGGGTGAGTTTTGTTGTCTGCAGCTGCTTTTGTTTGGGATGCCTTCAGCAGAATGCATTTGTGGTTCAGACTCGTTTTCCCTTTCATTTGCCTTTAACTGCAGTCATTTTTTGGTATTTCTCGTGCCAAGTTGAAAGGAAGCAAAGTGAAAAATAAATATTTAGTTCGAGGTAAAAAACTTTCGCCTTTGCGTTGGCTAATTCTATTTTGGTTGGAGAATAAAGCGTGAAGTACTTTAGTGACTCTCCCCCTCTTTTCTTTCCTTCCTTACTTCTTTCTTTCTTTCTTCCTTTCCTCCTTTCTTTTTTTCTTTCCTGTCTTTTTTTTTTTTTCCTGTGGTGTTTGAAACACACGAGAAATGGCAACAGGGCTCAGCTCTCTCCCTCTGAAGTACGCTGATGCTTAATTTTCACCTACTTCTTATAAAATAATTGCCAAGAATGTGAAAACTGATATCCTATGCTCCTTATGGTTTCTGGTTCATTTCTCTTTTTTTTCTGCTTGACTCAGGGATATGTCTGAATAAATATTTATAACTCCAAATGTGCAAATGTCTTTTTAATGCAAAAGTTGTTTATTTATGCAATCGAATACATAATCAGGGTAACAAGCCCGAGTGTTGCAGAGTTAAAGAGATCTGTTCTGGGGTTGTGGAAATACTTTGATTCCTGGCGATTAAATTGGATGTGGTGTCTGAGAGCAATGTATGATTCATTAACTTTTAGAATAGCTGACATGAAGAAAGGGCTAAAGTGTCGACTGTGGCCCTCAGCTATTTTCTTAGAAAACATACCGTAAGCAACAGCTTTGAGGGGGAGCTTAATAGCGTCAGACTGTGAAACCTAAATCCTCTGCTCCTTTCTGCACACATGCTGACTAAACTCCCTGTTTCTTCTCCTTCTGCAGGTTCAAGCACAGCTACAGCTGGACGGAGTCACCCACTCCCACCCTCACCTGCACCCTCACCTGGCCGCCCACGCCCCCTACCTGATGTTCCCGCCCCCTCCCTTCGGACTACCAATCGCGTCCCTCGCCGACTCGGCCTCCGCGGCGGCGGCGGTGGCGGCGGCCGCCAAAAGCAACAGCAAGAACTCCAGCATCGCCGACCTGCGACTCAAGGCAAGAAAACACACCGAGGCTCTGGGACTCTGACCCCCACCGGGCTGCCCCTCCGCTCGCCTGATGCCCATAATCGCCTCTCACACAAGACTGGGCCTGTGAAACTGGGCCGTGACACTCACGAGCTAAAACTAAACTAAAACAAAAACACTGAGTGAGAATGAAAGAGAGGAACACATACAGAGAGAGAGAGACAGAGAGACAGAGAGAAGGGGAGTGTGTGTGGAAGGTGGGAGGGGAGGGAACAGTGGAGGAAGAAAATGAAGCAGGAGGAGGAGGGAAAATTGTCACAAAACCAGCTGCCAAAACAAACCACTTGTAGAGAACGGTAATTAAATACCAGTGAAATCACCTTTTACTTTTCGCCCAACAGGCAGGACTTCTGCGGGGCCAGTGGCTCAGTCCACTCCAGGCACAGATCACATCCCAAGGACCGTACAAACACATGTGGATGTCTGTCTGAGGGCCAGGCCGGGGAGGGGGGCCCCCCGTCAGACCAGAGGACGTTAGAACAAAGCAAACTGGCAGGGTCGAGAGCAGAGACTCACTGCCGCTGGCTGCCGTCTCTTTTGACATGCAGAGGGGCTCAGCTTTTTTTTTTTTTGGGGTTGGGGTAGAGAAGGAGAAAGGGGGTTAGGAGGAGGGGGGGCAGGGGGCAGGCCCACACATCACCTCACCAAAGCTTTGGAATGGCTTTCACCTTTCCACCCCGCTCAGTAGTTTAAAGAAGAAAAAAGAAAAAGAAAAAAAAAAAAGGCCATATTTGTCTCCAACCACTGTGTCCGCTGCTGCTGCAGAGTGCATGAGCTCTAAATGGAGGACCGGTCCCCCGTCTCCCACCTGACGCAACTTCTCAACAGCTGTTTTTTAACACTGCCGTTCAGCAAACCCCCCACCTCCCCGTCCCCCCAACGGTCAAAGTCAAAGGTCTCCATCCCAATCCAACGTCGCTCTTCTCGTGGACTTGTGTTGTAACAAACGCAACAGTTTTCTATATATTATTTTTGTTTTTTTTATGCTTCGCTTTGGGAGAGGGAAGAGACGTTGTCGTGCGATGCTGGACTTGTGATGGCCGGACTCGGGTTGAATTCCTCCTCACGGTGCGCTCTCTCTCTGTCTTTATTTCCTTCTTGTTGTGTTGTATCTTGGGAAAAAGAAGTGAAGATAGCCTTTGCACTTCAGGTCTTGTACGAGGGTGTTTACAAATGGCACTACAAGCAGATACTACTTTACTAATTAAAGAGGGACGGGAGGGGAGGGTTTTGATATCATCACGAAGAGCAAAGGGTATAACGGGGATTCCTTTTTTGTGTTCTACTTTTTGTAATTCTGAAAAATATGAAGAAAGCATCAGTCAAACTGAAATGCAATTGTGTGCAGTTTAAGTGCAATACTGTAAATAGCAAAAAACAAAAGTTAAAACAGCTAGCAGTTAATCCTCGATGATAAAGAAACTTTTTTTGGTTTTCGGTTGTTTTCCATGCACTGGTGGAAAGCTGATTTTTAATGCCAGTGCGTGTTTTATTTCAATCAAGAAAATTCAATCAGGTGCCATAATCCCACATAATCCACACGTATTCAGACATTTTGTTTCAAGGGGCACATCTGTCTGGGAAGACATGAGCACAGTTTTTGGATGCTGCAGAAACAAAAGGAAGACAAAAAATAACTTATTCTAAATTATGAACAAATCAAATCAGGCTTGCAGCTCAAAGCAGGTCCTTGTTTTCAGAATAATTAGATTAATTTTGCATGTATTTTTTTTTTGTTGTAAAAATCAATCCTTCCCAGATAATTCAGATTATTTTTAACTGTTTCAAACAAAATATTACAATTAAATTCAAAGATTTTTTTTAAATTATTTTAGAAAAATAACACTGCAGCACTAAATATGTAGATCACTTTCAGATCTATGTATACCTCCAAACATTTTCTACATTTCCAGACCTCCATTTAGAAATGTTTATCTATGTCTCCATTTTAAATTAAACCTATGGGTGTTTTATTTTATTTATTATTTTTGTCTGAAAGTTTTATGGAAAGATGAAATAGCTGAACTACAAGCGTACATTTTTACATGGCTTTGCATTTATTTTTGTATTTTTTTTTTTAAGTGTTGAATTTGAAATAGGAGGTGTCATGCATTGTTTGCCTAAAAAAAAAAAAAGAAAAAAAAAAAGAAAAAAGAAAAAGTGTAAAAAAAACAAAACAAACCGGTAATGTAGCGTGTCTGAGTTTACAAAGATTTCAGGGACGGTTGAACTAAAACAATTCTCCATGGAATTTGTTGTACCCATTCAAATGATTTTCATTTCATATGCAAGCATGCCTATACATGAATCATCGTACAGCTGTTTTTGTTTCCACCCCTTTTTGATTCACAAAAATATGAATGTACATCTTGTACGAGTAAAATATCAATAAAGCTATAAATATTTGTACTTGAGTTTTGAAATAATTTTTTTTTTGCTATTCAGAAATATCTGACTTTGTGGAGAAAAATGCGTTGTGACTTGGAGTGCAATCAGACCTTCCCTGGCTGTTACTGACTTCCTATCTGCTTACTCTGATTATTTTTTATAGATGTATTTGTTTTAAATCCAATAGAAAATGAAGGAATTATAAGATTACTCTTATCTATGTATGAAAGCATAGCTTATTTTATTTAATAAAACTTAAAAAAGCACATTGAAATTGATGCTAGGCTGAATATGGAAGGAGTGCTCAGTTTGTTGGTGTTCTCAATTCATTTAATGAATTAGGTGGGGGAAATCAAACTTTTCAGAATCAAAATGAATCAATGGAAAACTGTCCAATTCTGATCTCCACTGAATGACTGGTGCATCTGCAGTTGTGCCTAATGAAACAAGTCCAATATTTGAATAAGAAAGACCGCTAACCACACTTTTCAGAAGCAGCCATTCAAAAATGTTGTGGATTTTTTTTCATGCTGCAGTTTCTTTCTGTGCCTCTGTGACAACCTGTAGTCGAATCTCAGCAACTGTTGCAATCTGAGGATCGATATCAATGTCAGTCCTAGAGCTGACGTTCATGCAGGGTCTGTTAAGCAGACACTCACTGCATGCACTCTGCCACACATGCCAGGAGAGCAAATTGAGTTGCTGTAAAGTCCAGATGCAACCTGATTTGCTCTGTTTGTCAAGCCGGATGCAGAAAGATAAGGTGCAGAAAGTACGGCCTTAATGTCTTCAGTGAAAGACGGGATGGCTGAAGTCGGAGAGGGAAGTCTGTGAGCGTGGACGCTAAATCGATGGAATCTCGCATATGCATGCTAAAAGAAAATGTTTCAAATTTTTTTTGTTTTGTTTTTGATGTCAGCAATTTATTTTGAGAAGTTCACGAACTGCAGTAAGTTGAAGCCGGCACGCCCCATCCACTTGCTCTACCTTCACATGCTAAATTCTGCCCATCTATTATAGCCGGCCTCTGTTTTTTGAGTGTGTTAACTTCCTCTGGGAGCCTAATTCCAGATGTGCGTGTGTGTGTGTGTGTAGAAAGCAATTACTCCCTGTGCTATAGTGGGTTATTGTTTGAAGCTTGTATACAGAATTAGCCCAAATTGCGTCCTGTTGAGTGTGGTACCCCCAACAAGGTCGCTGCGGCTTTAATTTATACCTCTGTGCTCATACATCAAGATTGAGTGATATAGCTGCAGACTGATGGCTCTGTATTTACCCGCTGACCCCTCTGGTTGGGGCCTGGTCTGGAAATAACAGCATCCTTTTATGTGTACTAATAATTAGCACAGCACACACGGCCATCCATCAGCCGCCAATGAGCCATGTGGCTGCTTTGTCAACATGCTCGAGCACATAAAGCTGTTTATGTTGGCCACAAGTAACAAGTACACAATAATATTTTAACAGAGACGGGGCTGGTGAGGGTGTGCGAGGCAGACAGTGTGAGCTTGGGGGCATTTACTGGCTTCTTGTTCTTAATTTTGTTTTGAAATTAAAATGAACTTGTGCTTCATGTTACCAAATGGATTTTCCTGTAGCACTGGGCCATTTTAAACTATTTCTACTTCTTGAAATTGTTTGCATTTTAATTTTTTTTTTTCACATTGCAACAGACTGCAGTGTGTTTCACTGGGATTTTATGTGACAGACCAACACAAGGAATCAGAATGAAAATGGTTTTTATCAGGGCTATAAGCATTTCATATCAGTGGATATCGATAATGATTGATTTTTTGAAAAATCTGAGCTACTGCCCAACTGGTGGTGTGACCTTTCCTGTTTAATCCACAGTTTTCACTCCATGCTGTTTTGTTTTCATTTTTAAGCAGTTATGAGGCAGGGCGGTGAAGCCTTAAAGCGATGATGCGCAAGTTACTCAGTGGGTTGTTCCTAGGTAAAGGCTGAGTGAGTTATTGGATGGCAGTAACCTTGATGAGCTAGTTGAGTGACTAAAGCCTTTCCTCTGCGTACATCCCCCAGAATGCTGTGCGGTTCTGGGTTGGAGTTCAGTGAATATGCTATATATTGTCACTTTCCTAAAATAACTGCCTAAGTCATGTTTTACCAAAAGCAAATTTTTTTTAACCCAAATTATGTTTTTGAAAAAAAATAAAAAAATAAAAAAAAAAAAAAAAAAAATATATATAAATATATAAATAAATAAATATATAAATATATATATATAAAAAA
>CAEFZX010019456.1:0-20134 GCA_903066825.1 Alfaro cultratus | reverse complement strand
CCCCGCCGCGGCCCGCGCCCATGTGGACCCCAGGGGTGGCGCCGGCCGGGGGCCCCCCCGCCCCCCCAAAAAAAAAAAAAAAAAAAAAAAAAAAAAAAAAAAAAAAAACAGGAGTGGTGCAGCGGCTCACAACAAACAGTGATCCTCACATAAGGGCGGCGGCTAATGGGGCTCGGTGTGTGGGTGTGTGAGCGGCTGCGGCCGGAGTTACGGCACAAAAGACGGGAAGATTCGTCTCTCGTTAATTAACACTTTCCCGATGCGACTGATCTCTGCATTCAACGAGGAGCGAAATGTTTGTCGGCTCGACAAAATTTGCCTTCAAGCAGTTATATTTAATTAAGACACAGCTCTGGGTTTCTTTTATATCTGCATTATTATTCATTAGTTTAGTTAGCAAAAACTACAGTAAATTGCTCCTTTTGTTGTTGACGTGAAAATAAAGCTGCAGCTTCCTTAATGGTTCGCTTGTTTCTTTGTTGTTGTTTTTTAGACTAAAACTGACGGTGACTGCAATAACAAACAAAAAGTAAACTGGGTTTTGAGTAATTTAATAGCTTCTTTGGTATAAATTGTTTATATAGGTCACCAGATATGTGCAGTTGATAATTTGTTATTTGTTTTCTATTGTTTGACAATTTTGTCAATGTTTGAAGCAAATTACCATATTTCCGTTTTCTTGTAAACTAATTTTTCCAATAGCAAAACCGACTGGGTTATATTCTCAATACAACTTTTTAAAATTATTTTAGGAGTTTAACAAAAACAGTTTTGTAAGCTAGATTGTTTTATATTTTAAACCAACATAACTGTAAACTCACTGAATTATATATAAATAATTATTTAAAACAGGCAAATTATGAATCCTTTGGAAGTGGTGCCTCTCAAAGCAAATATAAAATAAGTTAGAAACAAAGTATCTCTCCGTAAAAAATAAAATAAACATGTTTATGTTTATTTTTTGGAGCTGCTCTACTGATTTTGTGCTGATTTAATCAGTTCTGTAATGGGTAATCCCAAATTATGTCCCAAATTGACATTAGTAACAATAGTTTCAGCGCACACAAATAACTTCCATAACAAGTTTTTAAAAAAAACAAAGGAAAAATAGTTTTACCATAAAAACAACCAGCTAACTATTAGCTTTTGCCCCACATGCTCACTATTTTGTTGGGAAAGAACGTTTATCAATTTATCTGATTTAAAAAATAACAACACCAAGCTAACATTAGCTTCGGCTCCGATGTTGTAACAGTTTAGCCTGTCAATTGTAGTATAGCACTCACCTCAATTATTTCTGAAAAGTTTTATAGTGTAGTTTTAGCTAAATAGAGCTAGTTGTTTTTTTTTTTCTTTTCTCAAAAGCACTAGGCTAACAGTCTTGCTGACTCACATGTTAACTATCCATCATTTATCCAGGAATTCGCTTAAAGATTAATATACAAGTAAAAAGAAATGGTGGATTTAAGCTTAAAAATGTCTAAAGATTGATTTAGGTTTTTCCTTTACTATATGAAGCTAGCATTAGCTTCACCTCTGACGTAGCAGCAGTCTGGTCTGTACTTTGAAGATACCGTTTATCTACATCATGATTGATCTTTTGCAAAAAATTATGACACAGTGGCTTTTTAGCCACTTTGTAAAAGCAAATTACAAATGTCAGAGAAAATTCAAGAGTAATATTAGAAACAGCTTCATCTGAACCACACCAACTTGATAGTCCTATTTTGTGCTGATAAACAGTGAGAAGGCATCAAGGAGGAGCACTTTTAATCAGTTCTGTCTGTTGTTGAGCGGTGGCTTGGCTGCGGTTGCTGACATTTAGCTGCTCTGCTGAACCCGTCAACTTTAGCTCCACTTGTTCCCTCTGGTGGCTGCTGGTGCCCTCCTTCATCCTCCTCCTCCTCCTGTGCTGTGGCCCCCAGCTGTCTGCATCACGGCCTGGCTGCGGCCCCAGCGCCACTGCAGGGGCCGTGTGAACCGGCCGCTTCGGTCACCTCGCATCAGTGTTCGGCTGGAATGCGGCGCGGCACGGCCCGGTCGGGGACACCACTCAGGGCTGGGGGGGTTGGAGGGTGCAGGCTGAGCAGGTGCTGATGCAGCCGGAGGGAGGGGGGGGGCTCTCTGGAGGTCACGGTGCCAGATCAGAATCACTGGGGGCCTTTACTTATTAAGTGGCTCTCTGTGGTCAACTGGAGCTGCTCTACTGGCGGTAAAGAGATACCAGGCAGCCACTGAGCCCGCCGCTCCTATGCTGCTGCGTCTGGCCCCGCCTGGTCCCGCCGTGAACAAGCACAGCACATAATACCAGAGGTGTAGCGTTGCTTCTCCTCCCCGTGTTCAAAGAAGTCCTTTACACACCAAACAGAGACTCTCTGATCAGCAATTATGCACTTTAGAGATATTAAATAATGCTGAGCGGAGACGACGGGGGCCTCCAGGGACCCCGGCCTCCATAAATACTCCTCCCTCCGACAGCGTCCTCGCCGCTTTATGTCACCAATATTTCAGCTTTATTTTGGTGAGCAAAGACGATGACAACTCTTCAAAGTTATTAGCTGTAAATATGTGTGTGGGCCATTCATGTTTATCTGTTCTTGTAGTTATAATTAGCGCAGGTCGCACTCTACCCAGTTCTAAGTGGTGAGCTGGCACGCAACATTACCATCAATTAATATGCCATAATCACAGGGTTCACTTTCAGATGCTCTGTGTGCGTTTTGTGTTTTAAAGCGCCGCAGCTTGGCGATCCTCTAATGTATGCTAATGCAAGTTGAAACACTGCAGATCGTCTCAGAGGAGCAGGAAGCCGGCGGCCTCGTCCTCATTTGAAACCCAGAAATTTTTGAGTACAGCCCACTGGCTGTAAAAATGCTAGATTCACCATTCCCTGCTGGGAAACACGGTGTTGGGAGTGTCATGCTGTGAACTAATCATTATTTAGAATAAAAGGGAGAACTTTTAGCACAATAATCAGATTTATGCTCTCTGAAATCATTAATTTATGTCTCAAACATATTATTTAATGCCTCATCATTTGATCAATTTGTTACATGTTGGATTCATGTTAATGTGTGTTTAAAGATAAAACTTTGAATTTTGAAAAAAGATGTGCAAAAAACTGTCTAATTACTAATATCTCAGACTGAAGACTGTTGCTGTATGACATGACATGCTAACAGCTCAGTATCCAGTTGAACAGAAACACGTTTTATTGTGAAACTCTTCACAGTGGTTCAAGCCTGGAGGCTGCTGGAAGCCACTCAAATAGTTTTGGCACTTCTTGACATTTTCATTTATAAAGTAGGTTGAGCAATTCTCTGAACTTTGAAAAGTTTTGATAAGAAACTTTAGAAAATCAAACGGTTTGGACTTTCTGTTCGTGCTTTCTGATCAAATATGACGCCGTGTTCTATCATCATATTTACATTTGTTTTGTAGCTTTTATTCCTTCATGAGAAGTGTGAACTTTATTTTGATTGAGGTTCAACACAAAACAGAGACTCGTTCTTCAAAATAAAAAAAACACCACAATATGCTCCCATCAGGAAGGCGTTTCCATGCCAACAGGTTGTTAGGGAAGCTTCCCTTCACAAAGCTTGGTCCTATTAGCAATGTCAGCTACAGGAATTGTGATCTTTGGGATCAAATTTGACATATTTTTCTGGAGGACCGCCCCTCTGGTCAGAATGGAGAATATTTCATGTTCGTTTATTATACATGCCCAGTTCTTGAACATTTTCAATAAAAACTTGAGACCCTCTGCCACAAAAAACAGCCATTGAGACATTTTCCAGGTTAATGACTCAAAACACATTGCTAAGCAGAAACTGTTCACTAAGGACTAAACCTTCCTAAATGGTTATCCAAGCACACTTTAAGTAAAGTGGAGGATCTGTGATGCTGTGGGCCTGCTTCTCTTTGAAAGTGATTGCTATCTGGTTATATTACACCAAACAGTTATGACTAAGCTATTAACGGTAAGTATGATACACATGACTTTATGGTTTTCACTTTTCAGTATGAGATTGAGTTACTGCTGTAGAAGTTTTACTTAAATTGTGGACATTGTTTTATGACTCACCACAAATCAACCATAGAAAAGAATCATATCTCAGCCTCAACATATTAAGGAACAACAAATGACTGGAACATTAGCTAAACAAGGAGCTGGTTTTGGGGGCTTCCAGGTTTGAAATCAGTGAATATCAAGAAAGCTGAACTTTATTCCTTTTTTACAGTTTCTTCTAACAGATTTTCTTGTTTTCCAGATGAAGTGAACAGGATGTTTGTCAGATTACAGAAAGATGAAGTTTGGAATTATGGTTTCCTTTTCTTGTGTTTTGCTAAAAGGGCGAGCCAAAGTCTGATCAGTTTAAGATAAAGATGTGTAATTTTAGGGACTTTAACTTAAAGAAAATATTTTACTGATGCACTGCATTGGAAGGTAAACCATTGGCCAAGCAAAGTACTGATGCTGTATGTTGTGTGTTTGTAGTTTATTCGGACGTATTCAGTCCCATTCAACCAGCCGAACTGGACCAACTGAGACAGTAGTGTGAAAAGAAAGAGAATCGGTTCTACTCTGGACAGTTTTAAGTCAATGGTTTGGATACAATCAGCAACATTCCCATATAACTTAATTGGTTTTAATTAGTAACTATTAGAGATGAAAGTTAGTTTTGATTCCAGCATAAAGCAAGCTCTGTCAGCGTAGCGGTGGAGCGGCGAGACCCTCCGAAGTGCACTCTGCAGTTAGAGCTCTCCAGCTGCTGAAGCACCGCAGGCGAGAGGACTTAAAGGACGGCATGAGTGACGCAGCGCCTGGCCATGAGGAGAGGGGAAGTGACAGCAGACAGTTGCTGCACACTGCGGCAAGCTGGTGGTGTCACACCTGGCAGCTGTCACTCACCACGCAGGAAAAGAAGAAAACACCTCGCTTCCCTGATATCGCCGGGGCCCCCGCCAAAACACGCCTTGAGTGGTGTCATCCATCCGGCTCGGCTCGGTGCGGAGCGCGTGAGCGCTCGTCCTGTCACTGCAAGCCAGGCAGAGACAGAGGAGGAAGAAGGGAGAGGGGAGGGAAGCATCCGTCTATTTACATATGGAAAGGTCACAAATAGCCTCCAGGCACTGTGCTAATTAGAGAATGTGGCAAAAAAAACAAACTCCAAAGATAAATTGAAAGACAAAACTGGAGAGTTATCTAAGAGCACAAGCCTAATGAAGGTGGAGCCGAGGTGAATGAAAGGAGAAAGGAACCAGTCAGAGGAAAGCGAGTTGCTTGGAGTATAGTTGTCCAAGTTTCCTGAACAGGTTGTCTCTTCGCTAGGCGGTAATGGAAGCTAGGTGGTCAGCGGCCTGCTGTTTTCCTGCTGATGCACCACGGCACTGTGGTCATACCACAGGCCTCCACCGCCAGACGTTGACCATATGACGGTGTTCAGACGACCGGAGTGGATGATCTCCCTTAGCCACACCATCGAATCAACCTTTATAATTCATTGTGACAAGCTGACAGGGAAAATGAGTGTAAAATTTTATACTTACATGAATTTTTGTGTCAGATCACCGTCTGTGCGCGTGTTTATCGGGCCGGCCGTAGCCGAGGGCCTCTTTCTCCGCAGGCACTCCATGGACTCCATTTCCAGGCCTTCAGACACATCGTCCTTCGCCCTAGTGAATTTGTTGATTAATTTCGGATGCTTCCCTTAATTAACACCCCCAAAGGAGAACGTAGGTTTTCTAACCCAGCTTTGCTGCAGAACAAGCAAAATGGAGAGAGAGAGTCTGAAGAAAGATGACCTGAGGGAGACAGACGTTAGGACGTCCAAAAAGACGTGACACCAGGCCGGGACCTGGACCTGGGCGATGCCTCGGGTCTCCCAGCCTCTAATCAGTGGCTGGAAACCAGCTCCCTATTAGTCTCATCTCATTTGGTTTAGCTTCGGCAAAGACACAGGACTCACATGATGCCACCCTGCGCCTGGGCCAGGGCCGCCGCCGCCGCCTCCAGCCCACCGCCATTAATTGATGCCACTCTCTTACTTCCACTGAAATTGGCAGATGACAGACAGGGGCAAAATAAAAACGTGATTTCTTCCTCGTTTTTTTTCTCCCTTCCCAACATCAGAGTGGATCTCACTAATTGGGTTGAATGGCGCCCATGTCGTCTTGTGACAGCCAAGCAGGATGCATGAGAAGCTGCGGGCAGCTTGGAGAGCTCTCACCCTGCCATGCCAGAATCAGAAGACATGCCGGCAGGAGGGGGGCGAAAGTTGCGAAAGACACGCTGAGACAAAAGAGCACAGCTAGAGACCGGCCGCTCACTTTCCAGGGACCTTGAACTAACAAAGTCGCACTTTGTGTCGCAGAGGGCAAGAAGAGTACAGCGTTGCCTTGACCAGAGGGAAGCGCGTCTCCGCGTTAGCTTCAGAGGAAACATCAGCAGTGAGCAGTGGGAGGGGAAAACTCAACACTGCAGCTGATTATTGGTTTACCAGAGCACAATGTTCACCGCTCAAGTATCCGACAAAGTCTGGAGAAGGGTACAAGTAGTTTCTAGTGCTTGATATGGTCCAAAATGTTTGCTGGTCCAGACATTGTCCATCCATTGGTCAATCTAGTCATCAATCCATCCAGCCTCCCTTCCATTCAATCCAGTTTATTCACAGACTGCAAACTGAAAACACATTCTCTGTCCAGGTTTCAAGTTGAAAACCTCTAGAGAAGTCTGGGATAAATTCCTGGTCATAGTTTTGTGCTGAAAATCAGGAAATGTGGATGTGTTTGTTGTTTTTTACTGTTATTGTCCCCCTCATGTCTTTGGAATCTCACCGAAGGTGTAGGAAATTCACCACACCAAACTACAGCTGAAAAGCACCCATTTTCCAGAATGCCAGACCAATACAGCGTGCAATTAGGCCCATTAAAGGTACATCCGATCCGCGCGCCTGGAGTAAAAACAGACACGGATGTTTGAGTGAGGTCGATGCAGCCCTGCCACTGGACAATCGTCCGCTTTGTGTTTGCTGAGATTCAGGGAGCGGAGAGGGAAGAAGCAGGAATTCCTGTTACAAAAGGACAAGAAGTGCAGGTGTAATTGGGATATTTGTGAGTGTTTAGTTTCGGGCCCATCTGAGCGGCGATGAAATGAAGCCTGTAAGACTAGAGCAGCAAGTGCTTAACGTCTGCTCTTCATTCCTCTTTGCTTCTGTTTCTCCTGCTTCAGCGTTTTATTCTTTGGGTTTCTCTCTGTTTCGCAGGACGCTGACACTCCGTTGCCCCCTATTCCCCCCACCCCCCGCCAATGATAGCAGCTTGATCGGGCAGGTATAGGTAACAAATGAGATCAATTAACGTGTCCAAGAGGGGCACCTACCGGAGAGTCCGGTTGCACTAAACGATCTCCTCATCTTTTGTTTCCCTGCGCAGGAATCCATTTGCAGCCTCATCACTTTCCCCGGCCTGAACAACGGAGCCGATTGTTCCAACCGCCCGTCTAATAGACAGGGCCCAGGAGAACCGGGCCTCTTGCCCCGGCTGCTTGTGTGTCCTTTCTATCAGGAAGGACCTCCCCCCCATTGTCACCTCCTCCCCAGCTTCCTAACACATCAGCGACTCCATTTGTAGCAAATTTGTTCAGCCAGCTCTTTAATTGACGAACTTTAGCATTAACCAGGACCAGAAGTCCGAGTCCACCGATACCTGTGCAGTAACCTTCTTCAGCTTGTTCAGATGAAGGTTTTTCTTGATGGTGCTGCTTGCTAGCAAAGCGAGGGTTTGCAGAGGAGCAGCAGCAGAAATTGAGGCAATTATCAGCCATTGATGGGTGAACGGTTGAACCAGGGGTTCCTTTAAATCTGCTTGATGAATGTGATGTGTGCCCACCACAGCTAGACAGGATTGTTTACTATATCACCTTGTAATCAACCTGGCTTGCCTGACAGCTCACCATTACCCCCTGATGACAGGTCTGCTGCAATTTGGCCCCTGAAAGAAAATATATATTAAAAAGAAAAACCTTCTCTGGCTATTTCTGATGCTTTATTGATGGAGCGATGGCCCTGTTATCTTTGTGCGTAATTTGTTTTCAAGAACTGTGATTTACATTTCATTGGGATTACACCTTTAAAAGCAACATGCAGTGGAGAAGTGGGCAGCCGGTGAACACTCTCCATCCCCACCAGAAGAGCAGGGAGGAGGCGGAGGAGGCGGCGGTGGGGGGTTCAAACGATTTCCAAGTCCTCAAGTGGAGAGGATTACAATTACAATTAAAAATCAAAAGCCCTGTGTGTCCATCAAACGGCTGCCCATAACCCCTTTGTGTACCTACTGCCAAATAATGGCAGCTAGTGGAAGGCTTGGCAGATGCAAAACGCTTTCTGGCTTAATTGTGGCGTATTACCGGAGCTTGTTCGTCGGGGATATTATGCAATGAGTGTTATTTCAGGCAAGATCACGGGTTCCTAAATGGCATGCTAATGCGAGCCGCTTGGCAGCACGTTAAAGAAAATCCATGCATCGCCATTAAAAACAGCAGCGGGGGCCAGTGGCAAAGGTCAATCATCTTGTTTTGGATACAGGCCTTGATGTAGGGCGGAAAAGTTCAGCTCTGACTCCAGCTGCTGCACAGGTAGAACTCGGTCAAAGCTGAAATATGCAAAAATAAAATGTCTACTTGGCGAGGCTGAGCCAGACGGTTTTATTCTGTAAAATACGATAGAAAAAAAAATCATCTGAAAAACACCAAATGCTTCGGTTTTATTGGTTTAATTTGGTGTTTTACCTGCAAATAACAGGATTTTACAGGAGATGCTTTTCATTAATATAGAGAAACAAAAAATGCTGTTCAATGTACTTCAGACAAATACAATTTCTAATCCTACTTTGCATTTAATTTCATTCAATCCTAGGTACGACTAATTTCTCACACCTGTTGGTAAAACATTTTATTTAAAGAGGCTGAAATATGCAACCAAAGGTTGTCGCCTTTTTCTGACTGTTTTCCCCTTGACATAATAAGACCATAAAGGTCTCAGATTTATTGGCTTCTAAACATTTCTTTTTATTATTATTTTGACCATGAGTTTTACTTTTAAAATGATGAAATAACACATAAATCCTTAAGCATCAATATTTTATAGAATGTATTGAACAGTTATGAGCTTTAGAACTAGAGGATGCTGAAATTTGCCATCCTGATATACTGAGAAAATTCATTCCTGATTCATTCTGTTTTGTGGCTTTTAGATTTCTTCATATTTTGACAAAATTTAAAGCATGACTTAAAAAAAATAGAAACAAGTAACATCATTGGTTCAGTTTGAATAATTCAGTTCTTTTACCTTCAGAGTATAAAAAAATAACCTTGAAACTTTACAATACCTGTTTCCAATTTTATTCTAAGACTTAATATTTCTCACCATGTTTAAAGATTGTACTTAAAGATGAAAATAAAATTTGTATTGAAAGTTTATTCAAAATTAGACAACACGCCGAGAATCTCTACTTGCTGTAAGAACAAAATTATATTAAAAAAAAACCAATTTTGTTTTGTTACTGAATTTTACAATCCCGATTGTCGTTAGCATTATTTGCAATCGGGAAACATTTTACAAAACATTTTCGGAAAAAAAAGAAAAAACAAAGAAAAATGTTAAATTTGTTTTAGAAATGAGAATAGCTACAAAAATTATAAAATAATCAACTATTTCCATTCCCTTGCATCAACATGTGAGATGTGTCTTTTTTTTGCCTCCATTACTATCATCCTCGTTTCTTCTAAACTTTTAAATTTTGCTCTGGCTGTAGGTGACAAGTTTTTTTTTGTTGTTTTTTGTTTTTTTAAATCAACACAATTATTTTCTAGAAAAGTACATTCTCTTGTCTTTCCTATTTTGAAGACTGGCTAAAAGATAGCACAAAGCAGAAAGTCTTACTGTCTTATCACATTAAAATGTTAGTTATGACTACTCCTAATAATTATGGCCCTGATGTTTGTTATTAAAACAACTTTTTCTCAATGTTTCTTGTTTTTTCTCACTTCTCAAACTAATCCTGGACAGATTGTGGTTCTGCTTTCCAGGAAGAGTAGGGCCATGTTTGTCTAGAAATATGGAAATTCAAACAGAAATAATGAATCAAGTAATATTTCATTCTCTTAAAGTCGATTTAATCATTGGAAAATTGAAAAGTTTTTTTTTTTTTTCCACTCGTTGAAGTTTCGGTTAGGTGTGGGATCTGCCTCCTCTCTCCCTCCTCTCCGCTTTTCCACGCATCTTAATCATGTGCATTATTCCAGCAATCCAGATCACAACATTTTACATAATTCTTTGTTTATTCATTTTCTCCGACAGTCAGTGAAATTATGTAAAACACGCTCGGCGAGTGTAATAGCATGCGTATTATTCCAACACGTTAGCTTACTCGGAGGCAGAGTGTCCCATTTAAATGAGAATTACACTTAAATGTCACATGGGTTTATCTAAATTTATAAACAGTGCATTTATTATATTAAATTTGGGTGAATCCTGAACCACAGCGCTCCGAGGGGTTGTGACTTCCTAATGCTTATTTAAATTGTAAACGCTTCCTTCCTTTCCTCTCTCCTTTCTGTATTATTTACCAAGTGTGTTTTTTTGTTTTTTTTTCCCCGTCTCGTTCTGGGAGTTGACATGGCACCTGAAGAATTGCTCTTTGAATTTTCTCACAAAGAAACATCATTTGCTTTTGTGGAATTAATTCAATCATTAGCTGGCAGTTTGAAACCTGCAGCTCCTTGAGAGGCAGTAGAAAAAGAAAAAGAAAAAAAAAAGAGCAGATAATGCAATTCCTTCCATTCACGGCGGTGGGCCCTGGTCGTTCCCTTCCTGATGGGCCCGGCAATCTATCGGACGGCCAAATTACAACACGGGGTCTTCATTCAGAGAGGTGTGTGAAAGGAGCCCCCCCGTCCGCCCAGATCACAGGGGAGAGGGGCAAGCTTCACCTCATCAGCGCCCTTTGTACGCCTCCAGTCAGCTCTCATAGGAGCCATGTTTGAACCCAATCGTCGCAAGCAAAAAATATACGTCCTCCGTCTCCTGTGTTTGAAGTAAAAAGCAAGGCCTTAAGCCGCGCCGTGGCAGCAGCGCATCCAGATGTTGGACTGGGGTTGTGCGGCAGCCGGGTCCATCTGTGTTTACAGAGAGCTGCTTAGTGAGCGCCGGCGCCGGGGAGTCACAGCCAGCATATGGACATTTTACAAAAGGTTAGCCTGCATAAATTAGGAGCAATGGCAATCTGTTGAGAAGGTGGCTGAATGGGCCAATAAAAGGCAGATGCTTTTACAACAAGAAGTGAAAAATGATACCTGAGCGCCGCCACACACTGGAGCATCTGTAACCTCGCTTATTCATTACCCTTCATTATAAAACTGTGACTTAGCACCTTCCTAATGCTAACTTCATGGTTTTGTTCATGCAACTTTTATAGAATATAACATCATAAACATTTCATGTTCCAAAATTCTAAATCAAGTATACCTGAGATGTTCTTCCTTTTATTTGAGGGAAACTGTTACTTCAACAAGGGGATCTTTAGTTTTCTCTCGTCTTAGACTGACATCTAGTGGCCACTGACAGAATAACACCCAGAGACTACTGTACACTTATAACTAGATACAAAGTAAAAAAAACTTAACATGTTGAATGCTATCTGAATAAATATGGAAGACAAAAACAAGAATATGGATAGGCTTGTCATAATAAGCAAAAAATCAATTAATTTAAATTAAAACAAACTAGATTTCCATTTGAATGATTTATATATATAGAAATCCCTCTGTCTTTCTACCAAAATCTGGATGATCTTCATTGGTTCTATTTTTGGAGGATAATTTTGTTTACAGAGACTTCATAATTCTTTTTATTTGTCGTTTCTGTTTTGTTTATTTGGATATTTAAAACGTCTTCCAGTTCCAGTGGTAAACGTTTGTTAGAATTGAAAGTATATTGATCCTTGAGAATGTGTACTTGCATTATACTACTTGAAAATGGTTTCAAAACAACAATGTTATCGTTGAACGCAATAGCTTCTGGGACAATTTATCGTCCAGGAAAATTTGCAATTGTAACAGGCCTAAATATGAAAAAATTGGTTTGTCTTGTTCCATTTTCTGAAACTTGTAAACAAGTTTGAATTTTTTGCTTGTGTCCTTTCAGTCCTTTATTTTCCTTCCTTCATGTTTGTATTTGGGCTACCCAAAATCTGCATCCATACAATACAAAAAGCCACAAAACTTTAGCAAAATCTTTTTTTGTTTACATAAATATGAATAAATCCCTTTTGTCCCAGAAGAATAATTAATTGTGCACACGTGGATTCATCGTGAGGCCACACCCTCTCTCATTACAAATATTCTGTTTATATGAATAATCATTCAACTTCATACTGGTACTGTCAAAATACTCAGTAACTTGATACAGCTATTAGTCACAGAGCAGAAATAGAATCAGAGAAAATCAAACTTTTTATGGAAAACATCTATGATTTATATAAAATGAAGCAATAACACAAAAAGTGCGACACAGGGAAGAACAAAAGAAATATTGAAACTAAGAAGAGGAGAGAGCTAGACAAGGACAGATACAAGCAACACAATAAAGAAAAAACACCAGAAAGAAGGAAAAATTGCAAGAATGGAAAGAAATAGAGACAGATTATCAAATGAAGGGAAGAAAGACACAAGAAAGAAAAGTGGCATTTAGGAGATAGAACGCGAAGAAGGGAGGACAAAACAAGTAGCCAGAATTGAAAGACTGTTGGAAATAAGAAAAAAGAACAAAGGGAGGATGAAAAAAAGGACAAGATTGACACAGTGGTATTTACTAATGCAAATACTCTTCTCTGTCTATGCTTCTTCCAGGCTGCTCAGTAATGGCGGATCAAACCAAACTACGGTAATGTCATGGTGGTAAAACCAGACAGGATCAACAGATCGGTAAAGTGGATGAACTAACCAGATCACATAGATCCAGTGATTCTAGAACAGCAGGTCTGTCGTCTGAGTCAGAGGGTGACCAAAGCTCTAAGATCACACAGCTATGATCATCCTTTCTGTTCCCTTCACTGTCTTCCGCAGGACCAACTAGTCTGACAAATTAGTTTTAAAATTTTTGTCACTTTGTTTGAGATTAACTAACTTTAATATCAGTCATTCTTGAAAATGTAATTTCAAAAAACATTTTGAAATGTTTTTTTAAAATGCTTTTTTTTTTTAAAACCTCACCATGTTTGACCTCTGACCTCCCCAGAAACCTGATCACTGGTTGTTCATCCCTTGGTGGAAATACAGTATCTGCCTCAAGCAATTTAAATGACTGAGTCATTTAAATCAGTCAAAGAAATTATCCTTCCCTCTTTAGATCTCAGAAGATTTGAGAAATTGTATTTCATTTCCTCCTCGTTGAAACAGCTGTAGAGATTTTCTGAGCAGTGTTTTGAATGCTGTCAGAAGAAGAACTAGAGAGGAAAGCTAAAAGCATAGAATGAATGTAGCTTAAAGTAGGCTCACGTTGAAAGCTACACCTCTAATAGATTCAGCCTAATCTGCCCGTGTTTGCTCTTGTCTGAGCGTTACCTCTACCACCGTGTGGGCGGTTAGGATTGATTAACAATAACAGCAGCTGACTGAGCAGGAATAATTCACCAAAAACAAAGCATCTGGAAATAAAGAGGGCCGCCATGAGAGACCGAGGCTGAAGAACCGCCGCTTCCTGTCTTTTCCCATGCCGCCTAATTGAAGTTTTGTCACTGAGACAGGCGGCAGGGGGAGGTTCAAAGGCTAACGGGGTCCGGCAACAACACACGCCTCGCCGCCTTTGATATGGGCGGTTTCCTCCCAACACGCGGGCTTTGATACAAGAGGTCGGCGTTGGAGAGGCCTTGCCGGACACAGAGGGTATCTGGGAAAAGGAAAGGCCAGGTCATGATGAGACGAGAGGGACGAGAGGGACGAGAGGGACGAGAAGGACGTAAACTAGGGTTATCCACAGGCGGGGATTCAAATTCGGCTTCAAGGGACCATGGTAAGCAGAAAGAATACCAACCCCATCGTTTCCTTCAAATGTCGAACATATCATTCAATGAAGTCTCCTCCAACTGGAAACTTTCATGGTGGAAGGTCAGTTCAGGACCCAAAGACATGAAGACACTGAGCAGTGGTACTTTTTGAAAGTAGCGTTTATGATCAGCTCAAAAATGTCTAGGGGAAGACCAGACAAGAAAGTGACTTGAGTTTTGGGCTGTGGGGAGTTAGGATCAGGAAGGCAGGTACGTTGAGCCCCCTGGATTGAGTTCAGTTGTTCTCACCTGAATTTACTTAAAGCTCTTTTCTCCCCTGATTGGAACCAAAACTGCAACATTTGTCCCATTTCCAGCTGCTGTGGGTTTTTTTCTCATTGCATTGAGTCAAACCAACCAAGAACAACTGAAGGAAGTGACACGAAAACCACTGAAAACACTGAGTGCAACTTCCTTCTACAAATGAAAACAAAAATGGAGTGGCGTCAGATTTTAATTGTCTAAATTAAATTTAGATTTAATTTAGACAATTAAATCTAAATTTCGCGGTGTTCTACAATTTCCCCTTCCCCATGTTGAACTGTCTCTATTGATTACCATGTTTCTCAATGTCTTCCTGCCTCTTCCTATCTTTTTTATTTCCAAAAACAAAAGAACTAGCTTTGAAAGACATTCAGGGTGAGTTAAAGGTAGTTACCCATCTGATACAAAAGGGAAAGGAGGTTTCGACTGTGTGTCACCCCTTCTAAGATGAAAGATCTGTCACGGACGTATATATGGAGGAAGAAGAGAACAAACCCTTACAGCAGGGACATTCGTCTTCCAGTGACTTTATCTCATGTCCTCACAAGCCCTTTCTGGCATCATTCATCCCTTGCCAATACAGATCACCTGTGAATGCCCTGAGTGCATAGAGTTTGAATGAAAGGGTGGCTTTTGTTTTCTGGTAAATGAAGCAAAACTGGAGATCAATGATGACTTTTTACCACCTCTAACTGTGCAGAACAAGCTTTGGGATGATTATTCATCACCACAGGGTTTGAAGCAAACCCTTGAGCTGCTTAGCTACAGGTTGGCTTAACAATGAATCTTAGTGAAATCATACAAATTAAAATTATACCTCATGATTCCTGTTCATAAGTATGTGTAGCATGTTTTCCATAAAGCTTTACATTATCTGCTAGGGCTACACTCCTTCAGTGGCTCTTGATGCAGCGCCCCCCTCAGACGAGGAGGGAAACAGGTTGGTTTGACTCAGAGCAGAGAGAAAGGGAACCACACAAGCCAGAAACAGAACAAATGTTGCAGCTTGGCCACCGGTAGGCCTGATGTCTACCAGACTATCAAATGGGAAAACAGCCTTAAAACAGTTAAACCCAGATTTTGCTCCAATATTAAAGTCCTTAGTAATTGATTAATATTTGATTTCAAGGACATATTTACCGTCTCGCTTCCAAATGACTGGCAACCTCCATACTTCAGTTTCTGTTTCAAACACCTTCAGTTCGTTTCCATCTTGATGTCCATCAAAACGGCCAACTGTCTTTTAAGATCTCTTATAAACGGAGAGAATGGAGGTGAATATTATCTGCAAAGCTCATATTTCCTTTCCAATCTCCAAGTCAAATCCCCATGTGTGGGGCAGATGGAGTGGCTGCTGAGGGCAGGTCTGCTGAGTGGAGATGATATCAGCCCGTTATTGCCTGCTCCTTTCACTCTTGCCATGATGAGCTGTGCTACCGAGTGTGTTGTTGCCTAATTCCCTCTAACTACAGCCCTGTGTAATCACACACCCCAATTAACCACCTCGGCTCCCCGTTTCCTGCGCTGTGCACGCCGCCCTGTCTTCTCGCCACACAGAGTAATTAGCTTTCATCTGAAAATGAAAAGAAAGGAGCAGCTCAGCAATTGTGCAGCCACTCTCTCTTTCTGCCCGTCTCTCTAGCACTCTACTTCTCATATCATAATGGCCTGCAATTTCAATCAGATGGATTTTTATCGCTGACACTAAGAAAAATTGCCTCTCATCCTAGTCACTCTTCTCAGCAGCCCCCAAACAAGCAAGCCGTCTCATCTGATAGCTGGTGCTTTGAGACAGCCATCAAGGAGAGTCCTTGTTGTGACTGGGAGGTCTTAGTTTGATATTTACAAAGGATTTAATTCCCCTCGGTGGATGTGGGTGGCATAATGGAGGGATCTGCTGTAGTAAAATTTGATTTCCATCCACCTAATGAGAGGAAGGACAGAACAAATCCATGGCAGATTTTTGATTATGCCTATTTGTAGTTAGTGGTGCGATTCCCTCCTTGAAGATACACTTGAAAGACAATTGACTACCAGCTATAGGCAATGATTATTTGACTTGATCCAAACCTGACTGCCTAAACATATATATATCTTCCCTTAAAATATATAAGGTCGAGAATTAAAGTTGAGACAAATATATTGCTTATATTTTGTTAGACCAGAGCAAATTCTCAAATTTATTACAGCAAAAACATTCAAGTAAAGCTTGACTTCACTGGCCAATTTATTGGTACCTTAAGGGAAACTGTATTCTCTCCTATCTTAAATTAAGGAAGTGAAATCCAAAACAAAACGTTGAAAGGAGCTGTCCAGACTGAGGATGAAAAGCTCACCCACTTAACATTTAAACACTGTTGGTGGTGGGGGGGTTTTGTTTTGTTTTTTTGTGCATTTTGGTATTTTATTGAGAATTGAGATTTAACTCAAAATTAAAGAAATTTAACTCAAAAATTAGGGTTGTTTTTTTATATATGTATATATAAAAACAATATTTAACTTTTTATTGTAAGATTAACTATAGCATTTTTAGCCAAAGTTTGAGATATAATTACTATGGTATAGTATGCAGAAACGGAACCATAAAGCAATATAAAAGATGTTTTCTCAACATTTGCTTGAAAATAAAAGTGTTTGTTGAGCTAAGTTTGCGTTAGTCAGGTTTGGTTTGGGCGCCTTTAGTGAGAAGAACCCCAGCAGATGAAACAGAGATGAAATCATTAGGAAGTTAGCAGTGGCTCCTCACAGGTACAGTGGTAATGTGACACGAACAGCACACTTCGCTGTCGCCCGCAACAGTTCCAGCTGGGTGAATCATTGTTCAGTCATACAAGTGAGCAGCCTGTTAACAATCCAAGCCTGACATTTAACACATAGTAAGGTGTTTCATCCCATCTCCTTTGCAGGTGGAACAACCCAAAGACCTTTTAACTTCACAATATGGCTGTTTTTTCCTTTTCTTACCACCATTCCCCCTCCCTCTATTCCCCCTTAACGGTTCTTCTCTTATCTTTCCATGTCCTAACGAATCGATGAGGCGCTCGTTAGCCCCAGGATGTTCATCAGGGAGAAGAGATTGGCCTGAAAGGGGGGCAAAACGCAACTCCACTGTGGATTGAGGCAAACACTCAAATACACTCCAGAATTCAAAATAAACCACAAATAATGGAGCTAAACTCGATGGTGCTAAATAGTTCAGCTTTTGCTCTAATTTCAAGACTTTCAATAAAAACAAACTAAACATTCTCCATCTAAATAGGTAATAACTATTAATCGACTTATTATAAACTAATAAGTTTCTATGATTGTGTTAGTTAAGGCACAAGAGAGCAAATAAATCTGTGCAGTTTACTTATAGTGATTTTCTGTCGGGTCTTAAAGCTACTTTCAAACTGCTTATTTTAGACTTATAAAGGAACATTCTGTCCTTAACTAAGTTTTTTATTAGTATGAACTATTAGTGTTCCCATATGTTGTACTTTAATGTAGAAACAAATCCTTCTCGTTTAATTTTAATCTTGAGTTTTATTTCAAGCACATCTATCAGCTTGTCAGAATATAAATTTTATTCTCATTCAAGTTTATTTCTATTTTTTTTTATATAATACATTATGAAAAATGTCTACACAGCATGATACTGCCACAGCCACGTTGGGGATGTCGTGTTGAAGGTGATGTGTGTTATTTTGTTTTGTCTGTTTTTTGCTGTAAAGGAAGTAGTTTTAAGTTGTCCTTCCAGGTTTTTTCAAAGGAAAAGTCAAAATATTTTTTTTCCAATATAAACTGCACTAATAGTAGCATTTGGCTGCATTGTCTCTTTTCCAAATTTTCATCTAGTACTGAACCATTTCCATAAGAAGTTCGTGAGGAAAAATTATGTTTTCCATGTCAATACTTCCAAACCAAAGTAACCAAAGAAAGAACTTGTATATTTGTAGAGCTGACACGGTCTTTAAGTTTAACTCAATTGTCTCCATTTTGTCTCCAAATGAATCCAGTTGGATCCCATATTCAAATTCAAATTCAAAAAATACTTTGATCCAAGGATTTCATTAAATGTAAGAATAAAAACATCAACAGAGCAGAATGTATATGAAATAATGTGGGCGTTCTGGCGTGTTGAATCGTTAAATCTGCAGAGGAAGTGGGATGCCCAGGCAGAAAAGGTTTTATCTCTTAAATCTGTCCCAGTCTGGTGTTTTCAGAGCAGCTGCTGGCCTCGTGGTTCTACAAATCCTTTTCTCCTCTTCACTTCCATTTACCGATCTCAAATGTTTACATATTAAAAGAGCAGATCGGTAATCCTGCTACGGATTGATCAAGATTCAGAGAAGCCTTTCTGTCTTTGAAAGCAGGAAGTGTGTGACATGCAGCTGTATCTGAAGGTGCTGCATGGTTCTGATCCGCTGCTCTTCGCCTCGGCCTGCAGCCAGCAGAACCTCCCCTCACACCGCATCACTTCCTCCCAGGTTTGCGTGCACCGTGGGGGCTTATCGTCTTAATAAATAAACCTGGCTGGGAGTGGAATCGGAGGAACACAGGAGGGATCATGAACCCCCCACCTCTCCTCTTCGTCACACAGGGATTATCCCTTTCACTTAGCGACAGCGCCGCTCGCTCCTCCTGCCAGGTTCAACTCCCAGCATGCAGCGGGGAGATTGGCGGCCTCCTCCTCCTCCTCTTTCTCTTCTTCTTCTCCTCCCCTCCACACCTGGCTCCCTGTCTGGTTTATCTCTCCTGGTGGGAACACGGAGCCCAGCGTTTCTCCCTCCTCATCCTCCACTTTGATGCCGCGTTACCGGCGCTCGTTGAAGCCGAGCGGCTCGTCTTCCGGGGACTTCGCGGATGTGCCAAAACAAGATTAGGGAGCGCACCTCTGGTTAAACTGGGTTGTTTTGTTACCTGATGCAACGGTGGGTTTGTGCACATATGAGATTGAGCAGGAGGCTTAGTTCTCAGACTTATTTTTCCTTCACTTAAAAAAAAACAAAAAACAGCACTAATGGTCTTTGCACAACACATTTTCTTAAACTGGATTCACTGCCGAGCGTGAGTCAGTGTAAAGTTTGTTAACTTACTGGTAGTTTAAGGCAGCAAGAGTTTTAGGAGTTCTTCCAGTCAGTACAATAATATTTAATAAATTGGAATATACGTCCCTATTTGTCCCGTTTGTCAGATTGAAAGCTAATTTTCTTCCTTTTTTTTCCCATATTTGTTTTTTATTTTTCAATGTTCAGATATTGACATCAACATTTGTTATGGCAAACCTCACAGACTAAAGTTGTAGCCAAAGCTATGAGAAACAAACATGGTTCATTTTCAAGTCTTTGCGGCTTTACACAGGTTAGAAAGTTAATCGGCTGTATTTTCTTTTTTTTTAATGTGTCTGGTGTAATATTTTAACCTTAAATCTATTTCCATTTGCCTTTAGCAGAAATTGCTCATAATTAAGAGAAATAAAGGTCTTGAAACAATCTTTGTCCAATTTTTCTGTATATAATGTGTGACTGAGATGATGAATTAAATGAAAGTTTTATTAGTATCCTAAGTTAATGAGAATGTTGAGCCCTGCCATTAATATTTGACAACTAAATTTCATATTTTCTCATTATTGTGGCATTTCGCAAATAAAAATTATTTTTGTGATTTAGCTTATATAAAACTAGAGAAGTTTGGTCTGATTGAACTTCACACAGTAATGAAAGTAAATTAACTTGTTGCTTTATTCATTATATGCATATTATATATATATATATATATATATATA
>CAEFZX010019455.1:0-55814 GCA_903066825.1 Alfaro cultratus | reverse complement strand
ATATTGTAATACTTTCCTATAACAAAATAGACCTGCAGAAAGAAATTACTAATAAAATATTTTACATTTGCATAGTTGTATGTTCTATGTAGAGATTTTCCTTAGCTTTGATTGTCTCACAATTTTGTAATTTATCATTGTTCATTAAACTCTGAAAGCTGTGTGACTTTGTTAATATTCTGTCCTAAAATGCGATAAGATGTGCCCTTTTTTTTTTTTTTTTGAGCACCTGCCCCTTTAGTGGTCTCTGCACGGCCCTGCTTCAGTGGTCCTTGGTGCAGCACCACCACAGGCGAGGAGGTGAACAGATTTTTCAAAGGCTTCGGTGAAAACAAACTGCAGCAGCTGAAAATGTAACAAATGTTCCAAATTTAGTCCTCAATCAAAACTAGTACCTGACTAGCTTTGAGTATCCAGTGTGAAAACGCCCTGATTGATAAAGACAAAACCCCCCCAAAAAAAAAAACAAGAGAAATGCTCTCTGCCTTAAAACCAGCTTTGATGATGGCAGCAAGAACACACAGGAGGACAGAAGGATTCAAATTTATGTTTCCAGGAAATTACCCTTGAATGGTCATGTAGATGTTTTCTTTTTCCAAGCCACTTTTGCTTTTCATCACATTGTGATGAAAAGCACGATGTGATGTTCTTGGATGTGATGTTCTTGGATGTGATGTTGGAGCGTTCCTTCTGCTCCAAGAACAGCCAGTGCGTTAGTCATATTGTACCAAATTAAAGCAGACTCCCAGTTGAGAGGTGGTAGACCTCCACAATGCTTTAGTCAGACAGAAGAAATAATGTGACACTTTAGCTGCTGCATTTAACCCAGATTATTCTTTCTGCAAGGCCAAATGTGAGACGTTATCCAGCTGCTGGTGGGAGCACAGCTGCAGCCGCTCACAGCAACAAGCAGAGCCTCGGCTGGAAATGCTCTGTTCAGCTTCTGTGGTTCCATCAGAGTCGTTGTCCTCAGCGATGTCCAGCTGTTTTAAAGTGTTGGGCTTCTGTCAGAGACATGACTAATGAAGGAACGTCAGCAAAATATCAAACCATGTAGATGTAAAAACCACTTAAAGCTCAGCATGTTCGGCTTTTTATGGACAAGAAAATAAAAACAAATTATATTGTTCCTCAAAGAACAAGCCTGCATCGCTCGCTGACTCATCTGTGCCAGAATTTCTATCATCAGTTACCCAGTCATGCAAGTACAGTCAGAGTTTCGATTTTTCTCTCCCCATTTTCAGTTTGGTTTCACACAGTGTGTGTTTGAGGATGAAATATCCTGTTGGTTGTGAGTGGAAAACAGACTGAGCCAATCTGGACAGGATCAACATCCCCAACAGAAATGAAACGACCCAGCTTCCCCTCGGAGACTAATCCAGTCTGAAAGGAGCCTGTAATTTGTCACAAAATGACAGATCAGAAATCTGACGTGGAGGCAGCCTCTGCAGACGGATCCACGGAGAACAGCTCCGTCCAGCCGAAACGTGATGCTTACCTTCATTAAGGAGGAAATTATTTTGATAAAAGGAGTAAAGGTAAGGTGTTCGGGATGATCTACGTGGCAGCAGCAAACAAACAAGAAATTAAGAGGTCAGCAAATCAGACACAAACATTCTCATGTTTAAATCAAAATGCTTTCTTATATCTGATACATGCAAAACACAACCACACATAAAACCTCAGTCATTTAATACACTTCAACATGAGAGCACTTTACTCAGAGAAGTGGTCATCGTCTTTAGATGAGAAGAAATAAAGCTTTTAATTCAACCCAGTTTATCTGCAGTGCATCATTCATTTACAAGATAATTCAAAGTGCTTTATGGAAAAAATTAAACACAATAAAATATGTTCAAGACAAGACATATATTAAAAAAACAAAACCTGACTCAACCCTGCCCTGGCAGCTTAGAATGATGGCTCAGTAGGAGGTTTTGATTGTATATGGGGGGAACAAAAAAATGTCCCAGTTACATCTTGGCTACATTAGAGGGGCCAAGTATTATGTACAATCAAGTAAGAAAAATGCGTTATGTATCAAAAATAGCTCAAAAGAAATTTGACTTAACAATTTGACTCTTTGAAATTGGTCTCTGTCCCTTTAAGAAGCTTCTCTTTTCCGACGCTCTGCCTTCAGCACGTCATCTCAACAATGAGCCTTTATTTTACCGCTTCCAACCGTTTCTGGAGTGTTGGACTGAGAAGTATGTAGCATATTTGTAAAGATAATACACTGCAATATATCAATGTAAATGGCTGATGAATAAAAAGGTCAAATGGGCTAATTCCTCAGAAGATAACATACGACCCATGAAGGAGCAGACAGATACTGGACGTTTGCAGTTACGAGTGCCTTATATTTAGAGTGAGGAAAACTATATACATATTTACAGCATCAGTGAAAACATCCAACTGGCCATATAAAATGTGCAAAAGAGAAAAACAAAACAACAACAAAAAACAATCAATCCCAGAGTTCCATAATTAATGAACCCACAGCCTTCAGTTCATCCACCCCCAGCTGGGGTTGGTTAGAGATCCCAAGCAAGTTCATTATTAAGTGCTTGGTGCCGTGCAGATCATGGGCTGACAAAAGTCAGATCAGAGTGGGGACAAAATTGTTTGTTGGCTCCAAGGAGCCTCCTACCAGCCTGGCAGGAGAAGTAGAAGTCTTTGCACACCAAAAGTGCAATTTTTCTTGGGCTCTAGGCCTGGACCTTCAGCTCGCCAGCAAAACCTGGCCAGATCTGCAGTTTATATCTCACACAAACAGGTTTTTTAACATCTCATCTCAGCTCATAGTAGTTGGCTCCTGCAGCTCTGCTTCTCCCAACGCGTCCTAATCTTTCATACTTTCCCGCTCCAGCTAATATACCTAATAGATAGGCTGCGGTAGCACATGTGACCCTAATACTCAACAGCGATTGGCTGTATAGTAGTCTGTGTAGAGAATCGCTGATATTATATTAGAACTATCATGAGATCTGAGAGATAAAGGGGATAGAGAGTGGAAAAACCAGAGAATGAGGGAAGTTAAAATTTACACCCACTTTACAAGTAGCTCCTATGATGAGCTCAGCAGTTTCACGAAGTGTTTACTAATTGCTGCAGCTGCTAGTCTGGAGGAACTGAGGCGCAGGGGTGCTAACATGATGAAATGGCCAGAAAAGCCCATTTTGCATAACACCTCACCTTTAAATCAGTAACAGCACAACAAGGTTCAGGTAACAGGTGAGCAAGGCCAACACAGGAGTAAATAATACTAGACGAAAATGAAAATACAAGGAGAAAATGCTTTTACAGCAGGAACAAACGAACTCGAGTTTAATTGATCAACATTTCTGATAACCTTCCAAACTGCTCAGTGTTTAAATGCATGACACAAACCTAATGGACCTCTGCTCCTCCGCGTTCCCTCCTGCCCGTCACACCTGAGCATGTTAGCGTTGGAGGGTCGCGCTAAGCTAAGTGCTATCAGTGTGACTCAGACCAAATCAATGAGTATGTGTGCGAGTTTGTGTGCATCAGGTTTCAGCTTTAATTTGGGATCCTCCATCCTCCATTATCTTCTCCAGCCTCTGTCTCAGGAGAGGAACAAGTGTGTGTGTGAAGTTACAGCGGCTGGCAGGGAAAGTTAATTACAAAGAGAGACTAAACCTAGATTGACAGAGCAGTCTGCTGCACAAAGTGGAAGCACTTATTGCTCGTCTAGACAGAGTTTTTGTGCAACATGTGTTAATGCTGAGGTTGAAGCAGCACCCCAGATCCAACTTATCATAGTTAAGCAGCTGTTTTATAAAGAGCTGTTGAAATAATAATACAGTGAGTGCGCACTTGAGACTGTTCACTGGCTGCTCCGAAGTGAAAAATGCAGAACTGAAGCGTAAGAAATGCAGAATGATTGAGAGATGCCGTGTAATGACTGTCAATTACCCAGGTGAGGCTGTTCCAGACATCCACCGTCTGGACCTCTGACTGTTGGGATTGAGATTTAACAGATTTCTGTTTATCCTGCTAAATAAACAGATGATTCTTGCAGCCAATCAAGAGAAAGTTTGGTGAGAAGCCAACCAATGGTATGGATGACAGTAAGAACTCGTAAGGCTGTTTGTGTGTCAGACGTTTTTCCTGTTGTCATCAGGCACAGTTGCGTCCATCTAAATGGAGTCAGGATTCTGACTCTGATTTAATCATCTAATTCCAGATCCAGTTACACATCAAATGATTACATACATGTTTAACTAATTTTGCAATCATGGTGAAAGTCTGGGGAAAAAAATCAATGCTGAGGTAAAGTAACTGTGCTGGTGGCAACTGTATGCTTTATCCTCAAACAGAGAAAAAAAACAGAGACAGCCTGTATTTTCCATCTGGTAGAAATCATTTACATTTGGAATATCTTGCAGAAGGCTCAGCTGGAGAAGATACTGCCATGGTCATGCATTGAATACGCTCCGCAGAAACAGTTACTCGAAAGAGGAAATCAACACCTGACTGGTGGCAAGACCAGTCTGGGTAAAATATTCTGTCAGAACATGTTCATCACACCGTCTGTAATCCTGTCAGTCTGTCTCCATCTCGCACCCAGCAGGAGCCTGGGTCGTACTCACACCCTGTTGTGTGACGGGATAATGATACGCCGTGACAGACTCTGTGTGTTGGTGAGGCTGTGTTTCCCAAAGAGGAAGAAAAAACTGTCAAAACACTTCATAGTTTCGCCTGCGCAGTTTGGAGGCCCCTCGGCTTAATTTAGTTGTGTTTTTATTGATCTGTGTGGCAAAGAAAACAGTCGAAGGTCAGAACTGTAATGCTGGAGTAGATGGAAAAAAATATGCAACAAAGACAACAGATAGAAGAGTACAGCGCTGTCTGGACTTTGACTACACCACTAACACATACACAGAAAACAGAATATTGTTCCCTAAACGTCTTGAGGAACATGGAAACGTTTTTGGTCTTTATGTGTCTTTGATTTCTAAATCATGAACATTCGTCCTGACTCAGGCGGGAGACATTTCATTTACCATTCTGGATTTCTTTGACTTCCTGGATGAATGTAATTAATCCACTCGTTGGTAGGCTAATCACTTATG
The DNA here is from genome assembly GCA_903066825.1 of Alfaro cultratus. NCBI lineage: Eukaryota > Metazoa > Chordata > Actinopteri > Cyprinodontiformes > Poeciliidae > Alfaro > Alfaro cultratus. Next base: position 50,718 of record CAEFZX010019455.1, on the reverse strand, counting down.
AAAAGGTTCACCACATTTTCATGTTTTCTCCATTCGTGGTTTACTAGATTCTCAAAGCCTTAGAAATTGCTTGCCGATCCTCTTCCAAACTGATTAAAATCACTGATTTGTTTTTTATCGACTCTTTACGTTAGGCCATGATGTGTTGTTTAGAGATATTTTAGCCTACTTCATGTTGTCAGACAGATACTATTAAAACAATGTCTTGATTCCATTGATCTGGAAGTGATTGTGTGTCTTAGTGATGATCAGAAAGCTTTAAAACCCAAACAGAAGAAATCTGGGGAAATGTTTTTAATGGCACTCATAGTGGAAACCATTTGACGTTGGTCTAATGGTTTCCTTTGGTTTGATTTTGGTCCAAAATCAGAGGGTCAAATGTCCCTCTGTCCCTCTCTTTTCTCACTTCATGATCTAACTTGTCTTTTTCCCCACATTAAGTTTAAACATTTTCAATATTTTCATTCACTTTTATCCCTGTTCCTTCTTGTTTTTTCACTGTCTCATAACCATTATATTCATCTGCTGTCTTTATCTCCTTACTTCTTCCACTCTCGTCTCCATCTCTGACCCTTGACCCTGTTTTTCTCCCTTTGTTTTGCTGATTTATTTTTTGCTGCATGATCAAAATTGTATATCTTTATACTCCATAAATGTGCATTGATTTACAACTGGATCAGTGTGAGCGCTCGCCATGTATCTTGTGGTCATTGTTTCTTCTGCTCTTTTAGGGAAGGTCTCTGTTGAAGAGTGTTTAGGTTGAATGGTCACTTTGAACTGTCTTTATGAATGAAGGTGTGTTTGTGTGTGTTTGTGTCTCTATGTTGACCTTTGATGGACTGGTGACCTGCCCATGGCGTAGTTCACTTCTCACCCAGAGTCCACTGAAGACAGACCGATAAGTGGGTTTAGAAAATCAGAATACTGATATTTAGCTGCATTCTGTGGTGGCCATTAAACAAAATCACTAAGCATAACTACAAATTAAGAAACGCAGGAAGATTAACAAAACCAGAAATCATTTTGGCTTTATTTGTTGAAAATATAAACATTACCAGTGATGCAAACGTAGCAACCGCGATCCAAGAACATTTTGAGTCGAGGCATAGTATGAAACTAGGTTTATTTTTCATAGAGCTCTGACTGTTTCCCTGCTTGTCTAACCAAAGAGGGAGAGAATCTCAGAATAATTTCTGTTTCTGAAACCAAAAGTGATCTCGTCCAATCAGAAATGTCTGCAGTTTCCCACTGAGACCTACCTCTTCCATCTTGTTAATGTTGCTGTGTTCTCTTAATTTGTAATTATACAATAAGTAGTTGTGTTTAGTGATTTGTTGAAATGGTTTGCACTATCGCATTCCTCTTTAGAATGCTTCAAAACTTTAAATGTTCAGAAAATGAGGTCTGAAAGGTTTTGCAGCTAAAAATACCTCTGCATAACAGTAAAAAATAGATCTGCACCCCAAAAGATGACCGTGACATCGGTTTGGTGTGACCAGAACATTCGCCCTTCATTCCATCTGGCCACCAAGGACACGCAGCTATGCTCTGTGTGCGTGTGTGTGTGTGTGTGTGTGTGTGTGTGTGTGTGTGTGTGTGGCTGAAAGCCTCTGATTATTTGATAATCTAATTTGCAGTCTATGTGAGATTGCATACGTCATTAGCACAAGCTATAGCGGCTTGTGTGTCTGCGTTCAAACGTGTGATTGAGAGCAAGCCGACAGTTGTGACTGAGGGGAATACCAAGCAGGGCTGCGGAGAGCGCGGTGACTGACAGCCGACGATAAGGGCAAGCGGACGAAGAGACAGCGGCGAGGCGGAGAGACCAGCAGGACAAACAGGAACATGATAGGACAGCTAATGAGATGGATGAGGGAAGTGGGGATTGTTGGCTTATGAGGGGGTCTGGTCACCAGGAGCTTGTAAACATAAAGCAGGATCTTATTGAAGCTTAAATGTGATCTGACACTTATATGTTTTTTATTTGCTGTTTCTGTAATAAATACACAATTTAAAGCTCCGTTTAGCCTTATTTGCAGTTTCTGATTCACACATTCATAGAGAAATTCTTATGCAGATGCATCCAAACATGATGTGCTAAAAGCCTCCACAGAAAATCAGCAAGAATCTCACACAGAAAAAATCAGAGAATTTCACCTTTAATGTGATTAGTTCATTCAGTGTCAAGAACAATCCATTTGTTTGACTAAATTAACAGCAGGGTAAAATTGTTCTTACATATAAAAATCAAGTCATTTATGTCTAAGGTTTATTGTAGATATTTTTAATTAATTTAAATTTAGTTTATACAAACTCCTAATTAGTAACTTGTGATGTTCTGTTTTTGTTAAAGAGGCAATTGATTCTGGTGAACCTGACAGATTTGTCCTGCTAGCAGTCACCGTGTTTTAAAGGTGTCACTGCGGCCTAGTTCAAGGACCAGAGCAGCTAAAAAGGAAACAAGACATGGGAATAACTTCAGATTTGGCCCATTTAACAAAAAACAATCAATTTTGCTCCTATCTTGTTATTATCTGTATCTGATTCTTCATGCAAGAGGGAGAACATGTTTTGCAAAGTGTTGGTTGGTTTGTCACAGTGCAGTGTGAAAGAGAACTTCAGCAGCTGGGAATTGAACAAATGTTGTAATTTTGGTCCAAAATCAAACCAAGTCTACAGGACTAGAAGAGTACAGTGCTGTCTGGACCATCAGGTGTGAAAACACCTTCAGAGAACAGAGCTGATGACTGATTGTCCAAATCTTGAATCAGCAAAGCAAAGACCTTTTCACTGCTAGAAGGTGTAAAGTGATCCAGACCTTCCAAAGAAATCCATTGTTATTCATTCAGTCCAAGGAATATTTTACCAAAAGTCTTGGGGATTTTTGAGTTTTCTTTATTATTTTGGACAAATGTTTAGTCCAGAGTTTTTGTTGTGTTTCTTCAGTGGGGGGTTTGCTAAGGAACCCAATAACTGTGTTTCCATTAACAACACAATTGCAAAAATTGTAATTACAAATTTCAACATGTTCGATAAAATCTTTTTGCATTAGAATTTATCAGCCATATCAAAATTGGTGTTTTTCACCAAACTGCAATGGAAACACTCTTTTGTCTTTTTTCATCCACCAGTCTGTCTCTGTCTCTGTTTCTGCTGAATCGTGAACCGTATCCTGAGCTGAACTCAGGTCAGAGTGCTAAATGCTGCTCAGGGTTCTGTTACGACCTCCTGGATTAATCGGTTATCTCCTTGAGTAATTCTGATAGGCCGGCTGCTCCTGGGAGGGTTCATGTTGTCTCTGTCTGTGGAGGAAGGCTCACTCTGTGGTTAGCTGGAATCCTGAGGACGTAGAAAAGCTTTTGAAAGTTGTTGAAAACTTTATTTACTTACTTTTCACAACACTTTGCTTTAGCTGTTCTTTAACGATGTAAAGTATTAATATAAATGTGACAAATCAGCTGATGCTTTTTAATAAAATCCATCACTAAAAACAAGTAAGCCTGGCTCCAGTCTATGCATAATAAAGGAGTGTGTGTGTACCTGTGTGTGTTTTATGGCCTTAAGCCAATTTCTCACATCAATACACACCTAAATTGGCTCATCCATTTTTATTATTAGGCAGAATACACACCTTGTGTAGTTTACACAAAATGTTCCTTATTTGGTTTTGGATTAACATCGGTAAGAGGCTGACATGGTGGCCTGCTGCTGTGTGGCACAATGTGGAAGCAATCATGTCATCTTAAATGATTGGACTAGGACCATGTATGGATTCATTTATGTCATAATTAACCCACAGCTTTAGGTATCGATGAAAGAACTGGTTTGCATCCTGCAGGAAGAAGACGACTGTGATTCAGTTTGAACTTCAAATACTTCAAAATATTGTAAAGTAAAAAGACTGTGTGCATGTGTGTGTGTGCGTGTGTGTGTGTGTGTGTATGAGCTGTAAAACAGGACATAAACGATCCACCCAGCTCACCTTTAGCTGATCCGTTTTAAAGTTTTTCTAATGTTTTGAACAGTAATTAGTGGCAGCAGCTACAGCTTCACAGCTCCTGCAAAGCTTCTGAGATAAACTTCTAATTTCACAGGTTTGTGGGTCATTGCAGTTATTAAAATTCAGTTTGTCGTGCGATGCATTAACAGTAAAAACTATAACTGTCTCTGCTTTCCATCTTACCAAGCTTTACAGCTGCAGAAGATAAATCCATCCATGCATGAAAAATACATCAACGCTTCATGATGCCATTTAGATTCCGTCTCAGATTATTTAATAATTTGCGAGTGTGTTCTCTGATGCTTTAAAAACCAGCATTTACTGAATGTAAAGTCCCAATAACTACTCAGATCAGAAACGTTGTTCACTTATTACAATATTTCTACAATAGTAAAGATTCCTACATGAAATATGAATTTCTATCTTCTTGCTGATATCCAGTTTTTCTTTATGTTTTTGAGAATCTCTGCAGAAATCCAGAATTGGGTTTTTATTATTCTGGATTCAGTTTTGTGCCAATGTAAATGTGTTTCTATATTTTATATAGGCTGTTGGTTCTGTTGCGTTTGAGATAACATTGACTTGAAATTGAATCTCACAACTTGAGAGTGAAAATAATTTACAATTTAAACTTTGTTCTTCAAACTATTTCGAACTAAAACTAATTTAATATAAGCCTTGAGTGAATGAAATAAAAAACTAACATCTGTGTTTCCTTTTAATAAACTGATACATATTATAAGTAACTCTGATAAATAGTGAAACTATAGCTTTACAGTTTTAATATATTAACTAAATATATCTTAAACCCAATCATAAAGCTTGTTAGATCCTGGGTAGAATTTGACGTTTTTGTTAAATTACAGTATTTTTTGGAATCACATTACAATCCTTATATAGCTGACATCACCACAACAACAGAGAGGATAAATATACACCTGTTTTTATATTTATTAACTGTATTTAGTTTTTTCTCTCACTATATTTGCTTCCTAATTATATTTGCAGTTGTTTCACCGTGTTTTGCCTCTTCACTCCCATCTATCGTTGTTTTTCTTCCATCTCTCTTCACAATATTTCTCCTCCTGCCTGCAGACATGAAGCTCATTCATTCCTCTCACTTGTCTCCAAGTCTCCTTTATGAACAACAATTCATCAAACATGTCTTTCCTCTTAGGGCCTCTCCTTTCCCCCCGTCTTAGTTATTGTCTTCTTGTTATCATCCTCAGCATTTTCTTTGTAATATCGGGTATTTTCTTCTGCTAATCTTTTCCTCTCCTTCCTGAGAAATTTGCATCTAAATTAAAGATTCAAATGGGGTCTAGCAGATGAGATAGGATGTCAATTATGGTCTTTTTAATTAATGGGGAAAGAGAATCGCCAAACATGAGGAGCTTGGAGGAAATTCACACCGTTCTGATTACAAGCTGCAGTTGTAAAACGAGGAAAGCAGAGAACATCACCCCAGTCCTTACACCAGCTCCCTGTCGCTCCGAAAACAGACTTTAAATTTCATCTGTTAGTTTGTAAATCACTGAACCAAAATACATTAAAGACCTGTTGTTATTGCATCAACCTTCCAGTCTGCTCTGCATCCCAGAACCAGAACCAAACCTGGAGAAGCAGCATTCAAATCTGGAACAAATGTCCAGAAAACTGCACAACTGCCAAAACACTGACTTCCTTTAAATTAAGACTGAAAACCCATCTGTTTGGAGCGGCCTTTAATTCATAGCAACTTTGAAATTGACCAATATATTTTATAAATATTTGCTTTATGATTTTGATTATGGAATTTGACAAAATGTAATGTTTATTTCTATTTAATAATGGGTTACTGTATCATGTTTTTATAATGATGAAATGTGCAATAATGATAAATAAAAAAAAAAATTAGAAACTAGTTACATTTACTCAGTAACATCTACTAGAGTAACCTTAAGAAGAAAACATATTTCTAGGAACTTGCACTTTACTTTTTACTTTTACTTGAGCTCCGTTATAAAAATGTAAACATGCAATGTGTTAATTTCATACTGTTTATATTTAGCGTTGGTTTCCTTCTCTGCACTTCAGGCATGTTAGCCAAACTGACAGAGTCTCACATGCAGAATCTGCTCTACCAATTGATGGCACTTCAGAGAGGATTATATCCAGTAAAAAGTATTTATTAAGTCCAACATATGAACTGTAAATTGTCTTTTACAGAACAGCGTTTTATGTTTATGCTTGATAAAGTTACGTTCTTCTTGGGTGACCTTCAGGTTATCAGTTAATTAAAATGGAAAATTTTGGATGTCTAGTTGAAATGGTAAAAGTTTGTTTTATCATTTTCAGTTAAGTTTAAATTTTAATCTCATGGAAAGTTTTCATGATTTGCTCTAGAATGATATTATTTTTTTATCCACTAAAAAATGTCTGCATGCAAGAATAAAATGATCTCCTGTAACCTTGACAGTGACATTCATAAAATTGATTTATTTAACTTTTTAATCAATCAAGTCAAGTTTATTTGTAGCAAATTTCAGCAACATAATAGTTCAACCAAAATATATCAGCTAGCAAAGCCTGCTCTGCATGCTAAGGCTAGTTAGCACGGTGACCGGATGATGGATAAACTGTTCTCCTGCATCAATACATTATTTCTCTGCCTTTTAGCAGCAAGTCCATGAGAATGATTAACAGCGCTAAGACCCTCCTCCTGGCTCTGATTGGCTGAATTCTTCCAGACAGCTGAAGAGCTAAGGGAGGAGCTGGAGGAGATCCATTGTTTCACTTTTAACAAATAAGTAAAAATCATATTTTTTCTAAAAGGTCACATTATTTAACAAGTCGTCTAAAGTTAACTGTAAAATGAACAGATAATAACTTTGAGCTACCACAGAAAAACATGTATTTATACTTTAATGGTACAAGATACATTTGTTGTCAGTGGCCTAGTATGGTATTGCTTAAAATGTCTTTATAACATTTTAAGCAAATGTTGTAAATACATTTTGCTTAAAACCTCCACTGGGGAATTAAACCTTCCACTGGGAGTTTTTGTCACCTGAAGCCAAACTGGAAAATGACAGTGACAGTTTGTTTGTTTCAGGTATGTCTTTCAACAAGCCAGGCTGTAAATGGAGAACAAGTGTGATCATTTTCCTCCTGTTCTGGTGGAGCTGTAAAGCAGCAGGCAGGTAATGATGCCGCGAAGAGCTTTAAATGCTCCGTCTACATTCGTGAGGCAAAACGAGGGGAAGAAGCAAGTCTGTCCTCATTCATCTCCCTGCAGACGCCACGACTCCTGCATCGCTGGCATGGATGCACTAACAAGTTGATTAATGATCCTGGAGTGAGATCCAAACTCTTCCCCTCCCTTCCTGGTTGATGTAAAGGAATATTACCTGACTGAAAGCTGCAATTCACCTCAGTCTGGACAGGAATCAGTTCTTTCCTGCTGTTTTCTGCCAGCAGATGTGGCAGAAAACACCAACATCCTTTTCTTGGAAGAAACTATTATCTGCCATCAGCAGCTTATCGTTTCCCTCCACGTCAGGCAGCGACTGAAGCCTGCCTCACAAACACACTGTTAGAAACCCAAACTGCTGCACCTGATCGGTTCATTCAGAGGAAAACCTGCGATTGATATCCAAGACAAACATCTCCAGCCCTTAATCATGATGTTTCTCACAAATATCAATTGAGATTATGTCACAAAAAGGAAGAAAAGTCAATCTAAGAACAACTCTTTGGTTTGATCTCGTGTTTCATTACAAATGACCACAAAACTTTGTCTATTTTTAACTAATGTCAAAAAAACACAGTTTTGCCTCTACAATGTTTCAATTAAACAAGAAACAGAATTAAAATCTAAAGTGAATAAGTTTGTTCACAAGTTAAGTCGTTACAAAAACACGCTGCACCATCATCCTCCAACTACTTCCTGTCGTCTTCTTCATGTTTTGCGCCTCTTGCAGCGTCTGGTTGTAGATTATGTGACTCGTGTGACGTATAAAAAGTTTCTGTTGCATTTTGCAGAATAAACTGATTAATATGGCCAGAAAGCAAAACTCAACAAAAAACAAGCTGCTTTTTGTTGCCATGTTTCCATTAAGAACATTTATTTTCAAAATGTCAAATAGTGAAATTATATGGTCAGTGGAAATGCAGCTTTTGCCTCTTTCTCGTTGTCTTTGCTTGACTTCACCCTCAACCGGACATTCTGCTGCTCTTCGCAGCTGTTCATCGTTTGCCTCTTCCTGCTCCTTTCCCCAGCTGCGACCACTCACCTGTAATTAGCTCTTCTGCCTCATTTATGTCATTTCCTTTTCTCTCAGCATTTAAGCTGTTCTCTCTTCAGAAACACATCTGACTGACTGCTTTGAGTGCAGAACGAAGTATCGTTGGGTCTAACAGAAGAGCATGCAGTCAATACATTAAAATATTGAAAATAATCTTTCAAAATGTTCTTAAAATGCTTTTCATTGAACCCATATTTCTGTTTAAAATGTTTTTTTAATCGGTTTTATGTAATATTCTAATGTTAAATGAAATACTTTTAACAGAGATAAAACTATAAAACATCAATGTACCTGCAGTAATCTATATAATATATAAACAATCTGAATTACGGGAATGAAGGAACTTCTAATTAACATTTTTAATTTATTGCATAGGTCTGCATACCTCCCTGTAAACCTGGGGTTTCATGTAAACTTTCCATTTCTTCATGCAGATCGGTTCTGCTTACTGTGCATTGTGTAATGCTGGAGTCATCAAATGAGAAGCAGAAGAAAGATTCCTCCTCAGGGACGACCGTAATGAAGCTCCTGGGAAGGAAAGGAGGAAGATAAAGATAGAAAACGCAGATATTCACAGGTAGAAGCAGCTCCTGTAGCCTGAGGTCACATTTGATCTGAACCAGACTCTTCAGAATACCAGCGCAGCGTGACGCAAAAACCTGACATGAATATTCATCAGCTTCTTGGATATTTAACTGCATCTTAAGTTTGCTCCATCTTCTTGAATTTTTTTTTTAGCTCTAATGCTTCCATGCTTCTTGCCATCTGTCTGTCTTACTGAGAGATTTTTTATTTTTTTCTCAAACGTAACATGGTGTCCCCAAGGAGGAGCTGAATCTGAGCTGAATCCATTTAAACTGAACAAGGTTCATCTGTCTCACTTGTGTCAAGAGAAAAGCTTCTTCCAATATAGAAGAGAAGTGAATGTGGAACAATCCTCTCCAGCCCAGTCAGAGGTCTGACCGGAGGGGTTTCATAAAACTGACTCTGGTATTTCTGCACCGTCAGCATTAAGTAGCTAGCTAACACTAGCCACTTTATCATTTAGATCTGTTGCTGCTTGTTTATGCAAATAGTGAATCAGCCAATCAGATGTCAGCAGATCAAAGCATTTGGATGCTGAGACTCTTTGAAGACGAGTTTCTGAAGTTCAGTCATAACATCAGAATCGGTTTCTTTAAAAATGATTTTTTTGGTATCTCTGGAACTTTAATTTTCACACACAATCATCTCACAGCTTTACAGGAAAGAGTCTCAGAAAAAGAAATCAATCCGTCCGTCAGTTCATCTGTCTGTCTGTCCGTCTATCTATGTTTAGATAGATTGTGCGGTAATTTGCCCTTATTGTACTTATTGTCTCTTCCTTTACTTCCTGCTTTTCTATTTTTCCTTTCTATAAAATCTGTACTTGCCTGTCACTTTGCTGCTGATGCACCTGAATTGCCCCCCAAAGGGGCAATAAAAGCCTTTCCTATTCAGTTCCTCTAGTCTATTCACTCCAAATATTTATCATCTTTTTTGGGAAAACAAGATTGGATGCAGAGCAAGCAAATCTGCAGCAACCGCGTGAGGAAGTACATGGCCAAAGAAAAAAATAAATAAGACTCCAGTGTGGTGTACCTAATAAAGTGGCCAGTGAGTGAGCTTTGCAGTGCCAAGTGGTCCATGTTGAGAGTGAGAAATAAAAAAGCAGCAGCTCATGGTCCTCCGGCTGCTCCTCTTCAGAGCTCTTTGATGGAAGCGGCTGAACTGCCAGCGGCTCTCAGGCCGACAGTGGAGGGCAGTGTGTGTTCCCAGGCCGGACACACACTCCTCCCAGGCTGAACACACACTCCTCCCAGGCCGGACACACACTCCTCCCAGGCCGGACACACACTCCTCCCAGGCCGGACACACACTCCTCCCAGGCCGGACACACACTCCTCTCACATGAAACGAGTGTGTGTCCTTCAGGAACACGCCGTTGGAGGAGCAAGGTCGTAAACAAAATGAAAGCTACACTTAGCGTCCCGGCCACGGATTGATTTTCGGTTTTCTCTGCGGCCATTAGTCGATCTGACAGGCCTTTCTGAGAAAACCTGACTGAATCAAATGTTTGACCTCAGAATCGTGAAGTTTGGCTAGAGGTGAAAAATAAGAGCCAAAGACGAGGCGGTTCGATCCGTAACATACGGCGGTCAAATGAAAAGTTTTCAGCAAACACTCTCATGAATTAAATATACAGAAAGCAGCGAGCCAGAGGGGAGAAAACTTCAAACGGGCTTTTCAAATCACTGCAGGAAAGTTTGGATATTAATAGATGAAATTATTTTATACTGGCTTCACAGCAGGGTGGTTTGGTTTTATCCTTCAGATGCATCTTGCATAGCTGTATTTGCTAAATGATAAAAAAAAAATAAGAAAGGAAGTGACTTGCTGTAAATGATGTAAAATTAATCAATTTTGATTCTAAAAATATTTTATGTGAAGTTTGCTCTTTGTAAATGTTAGAAAATACAAACTTCTTCAAACTGAATATTTAACCAGGATAATTTCCCAGCTCAGTTCTTCTGCATTGTATTCTCTGTAAAAAAAAAATTAAAAAAAATCAGGTTCTTGAACTTGAAAAAAGATAATAATGTTTATTCTTTGATGCTGGAATGACATTTAACTTAATTGGGAAACATGAGCAGCAGAGGTCAAGAAATAAAGAGCAATAGGTGGAAGGTCGTACGTACGATTCAAATAAATTAAAATTTCTACAGCGGACTAAATGTCATTTGAACAGAAACTGTGGAAGTTGAGCTGTTTATTTAATCTGAAAGGAAGAACCAGCCCAGGCTGGCTGCGGGTCGAACCGGACAGTCAGATGAATAATGTATCAGCAACAGCCTGGATCTCATGATTAGGTGCTGAAGAGAAGAAACGGCTCAAAGGGAGAAGCAAAAAGAAACACAGGAAGAGCTTTGGGAACCAAATCCATCTTCAGCTGAAACTGTTGACCCCAAGAGTTGATTTACGTTCAAATAGATTCAAATAAGTGCTTGGAAATTCTTCAAAAGCTGTGTCAGTAATAAAATACCAACAAACATCTCAAGTTCATTCTGCAGCACAAACAGAGAAAACCCAGAGCTTTTAGGCCTTAATACGTTCTGGAAGATTTGCTCTTAAAACAACTCCACTGAGTAAACGCTGCCTCTCTGCACAGAAACGAAACTGCTCACATGTTAATGAATCATTATGCATGCATTTAGTGGAAAATTCACCCACATATATGTTTATGTTAATGCAGTTTACAGCCTGAGCAAAATAAAGCTTTGCATTCTCCAAGATCAGAGCTGTTTGCATCAACTCCTAATTAAAGCTGGAGGTTAAATGGTGGATCGGGAGCAGCTCCGCTTTTCCAGCTGATCCAATCAGCTTCTGCTTGGAGTTCCAGATTCTGCCGACATCCTGAGGAGGCAATGGAGAAAAAAGACTGCAGGTGTCCAAAAGTCCAAATCCTCTTCCTGGACCAGGACGCTCTGGAGGAAACAACATATTATCACGATTATTACAGACGATATTCACATCACAATCACTTCAAACTTTTACGTTTTGAGTTAGTGAAATTGCAAGCGAACAACAGTGAAACATATAATCATATCATATTAGAACTGACATTATTTATTCAAATGTTAAACATTTAAAAACACAAATTAAATACATCAAAAGTCTTTGGGAGACAAAGTACTTAAACATGAATTGCAAAATTTAAAAGTGAAAAACTACATTATAGATATATCATAAGTAATAAATACACAGTAAAAATGAATATTTTCCCAATTAATGAAAAAACAACAACATAAATTCTGCATTGTTTGTTGTTCTGTTGATGTTTCCATAAACAGGTCATTCCAACTGAAAGATGGAAGGAAAATAAACATAAAATCCTTGGATAATACAAATAGATATTAAGATACAGATAAAAAACAGAAGCATTTAAATTGTTCATTATTTTGTTTGCAGATCAAAATTTTCTGTAAACAAAATGTTTTCAGGAAATTCAGTTTCTGCACATCTCAGGTTTCAGGTTTGTTCCACAGCTGAGGAGCACAGAAACACTTTTCTTGTTTTGTATTTTTCACCTAACCTGGACAAAACTGTAAAAAAAAAAAAAAAAAGCGTGTTTGGGGGTCGGCCATCATCTCATCCTTCTTGTTTAAGCATGCGAAGCAAGAAAGAGCGATTTGTGGCCGAGTGTTTAATTAGTCCAAACTAAAAGATCTCTCTGCGGCGGAGGGCTGCGCTTAATGGAGCGAGAATCAACGACTGAAACCGAACATGTTAGATCACCGCTGGCTGCTAAAAATAATTTCCTCTGCCGAGGAGACGATGATGAAAAGTGGAGGCTAAATGATTCATTAGGAGATTCCAATCTTTTAAAGGACCTTCGTGTAGGAGCAGGAGGGGATGATGATGATGATGTTGATGATGACAGGACAGACAGCTGGATGTTCCCTGCAGGTTTGTAAACCTCAGAATTAAGATGGACGGACTGATAAAACTCCTGCAAAAGCAGAAAAGCAGAGCTGACCTTCGGTATTTGTGTAAATGCCTTTTCTGTATTCCAGTAAATTAGCCCTGCAGCAGAATCCTGAGGTCGACGGACCTTTTGTTTGTTTGGTTTCTGCTGGTAAAGTGCCACAAAAATGACCCATTAAAAGAAAATGTCAAAAATTAGAGCGACCTCTTTGCTCTTGTGAAGCGAAGTGATCATTTCATCAGAGCCAACAAGAGGAATAATTACGGGACAAACAGAAGCCAGCAAATTACTGCAATCAATTATCTGGAAATCACTCTGCAAACATGAGAAACTGACATCACCTGAACGTCACAGATACATGGAGCAGGAACCGTTCTTCAATAAGTAACTAGAGAATGTTTATTACACAGACACAAAGTGCTTCAGAAGAACGGTAAAACTAAAGAAAATATATGCAACAGTTACAGTTTAGAAATGCATAGTAGAAAAGCTCAGCAGAAACATGCAAAGCAGTTTGTCCGTATGAATCTCTGAAGGTTAAGATTTAAACTTTAATCTTAAAGATCTTGTGTATCAGATCTGATTGTGATTATTTTTTTAAAGTGTGTTTTATGAGTTTCAGCCAGGCTTGCAGCAGAGCTTCAGACAACCTGTTTACTTAGAACATTTTAGCAAAAAGAAAGTTCAATGTGCTTTACTCCTTCAAAACATAATACAGCAACCAATTGAAAAACAAGCAATGCCGATCATATTTTGTCAAAAAATATCATCAAATATATTGATAAATGTTCCAGTTATTCTTAATCAAAGGCAACTCTGAACAGGTGGGTTTTAACCTTGATTTAACTCAGTATTTCGACTGTTTTGCAGTTTTCTGGATGTTTTTCCAGATTTGTGGTGTATAGAAGCTGAATGCTGCCTCTCCATATTTGGTTCTGACCCAGAGATCTGGAAGGCTGATATGAGAGCAGCAGCAGTTCAGTGATTTGTGAACCAACAGAGGTATTTTAAAGTCTGCTCTCTGATTTGACAGATGGAGTTTATTCACAGACTATGACGTTGCTCCTTTTTCTTCAGGAGTTTTAGATTGAAGAGGCCTGTACACAAACCTGAACCGCACTCTTAGGTTTTTTCAGTGAATGAAATCGATATCCATGTATCAGTTTACTTCCATTTCCACACCAGCTAGTGTTGATCTATCCCAAAAAATCTCAACAACACGCAGCAGTGTTTGTGGTTGTGTCACGATGAAATGTGAAAGCGTTGAATGTCTTCATGAATCCTCCTGGAAGCGGCTGTTCCTGGTGCTCTGCCTGCCCCTCTGGGACTCCTCAAACAGCTTGGCATCACACAGCATGTTGTCGCTTTCTCTGCCATCTGTCACATCCATGTCGCTTCATTTGGATCCCAGTGGATGCAGGAGCAACAGAAGAAAGTTTTGTTACTATTCACCCTGTTCCTGTTCCTTCTCAGACACGGTTGAAGCAGCTCTGACATGCCTGGTGGTGCTGGGATGCTGCTGTGGCATAAAACATTCACTGCCGTTCGCTCTGGGAGATTCTTTTCATTTCCAAACCCGGGTTCCTCCCACCTGCAGAGGGTTGTGTCAGTCATAACAGTTGGTGCTGCACGGAGGATTTCAAAATGAACCAGCGGAAGAAGTGCGTCTACATCCAGTCACCCTGCCACATTCATTTTAAAGAAATTTTTAAGAAATATAAATTATTCAAAGAGCAAAATCTTAAGTTGTGGGAACAGCTGACTAATGCATTTTTGATTAAAAAAGGCAGATCTCTCCAATACTTCATCCTTAGTAATGAGGCCAACAAGGATGAAGTGCACATGTTCTCTGCTGCTGAAAAACAGCATGAAGGCTGAATGTTAGTCAGCAGCAGGAGGAACGGTCCAACGGATCTTTGTGTTTAGTTTTGTAGGAATTGTGACACTGTGTTGCCTTTGTAGCAAAAGACATAAAATGTTAATAAAATACAATGAATAACTATTGATAAAAAAATAAAAAAAATAATTCATTGCAGGATGATTACACCAGAATTCAAAAACCACTGGAACTCACACACAGTAAAGTTTTCAGGAAGTTTTTAATCTGTCTTATGAATCTTCACCAGAAGAAGACACATATTGATTCTAAAGCAGATTTATGTTTTTTTTCTATTAATTTAAGTTGTAAATAACCAAAAATAAACTAATTAGAGCTACAGACTGTAACTTTTACACAAACAGGTTTTGTGCATGTTTTTTTTAAAACTGTCTCTATGTCATGAGGTGCAATTTGAGACAGAATATCTGTGAAAATATTGAGCTCCTTCTCCTCCCTGAGCTGCTGCTGCCATCTGAAGAAATGCACCACTCCCTTCCAAAAACAGCCAATCAGAGACAGGAGGCGGGTCTCAGTGCTGACAATCATCCTCATGTAATCACTTCTATGAGGAAGACGGATGAAGCTTAATGCAAGGTGATCCTAGAGGAAAACCTGATGGACTGGAGTGGAAGTTTATCTTCCAATAACCAAATCTGAATGGAATTTATAATATTTTTGCAAACCTGAATGAGCAAAAAGTTCTAGCTCTTTCCCACCCAACCCACACGTATTCTTCAACATCAATACTCACCTCCGTTCTCCTTTCTGCCTCTAAAAAAAGATCAGATTCACCACCATGTTTGTTAAAAATACCTGGAAGAAACAGAGCTGTTCTCTCCAAAAGCATCCAGATTACCTGCAACTGTGGATTTACTTCATTATCACAAATATAGAAATCATATTGTTTCTGATGAATGTCTATATGTAGATCTCGTTACAACACAATAAAGCACGGGGAGCTTTTGTTCGAGCTAATTATTCAGAACAGGGCTAAACTGGTTTTTCCTTTCAGCAGCTCTAACTGCCTCACTCAGATTTAAGAAAGGATTGCGCTTTAGGCCTCCTGTCTGCACCCGCCAACACAGAACACGTAAAATCTCTGACCTTTCCACAAAGTAGTGCTGTCAACACCATTACCCAAGGTGGGATTTGTTACCCTGGTAACACAGACAGTACAGAGGAAGCTTGTTTTATAAAGTACCAACTTCACAAAAATTCAAGCATTGAAATCTGAGCACATGATGGATCAGCTGTCAGTGTTGTGCCAGATTGGGACATATTTGCAGTGAAAGTGGATTATATAGTCTTAAAAGTGAACCTCTGTTTCTCAAACTGCATCTGGTCCACAAGGAGTCTGACAGGTTCAGTGAACATAAGTTCACATAGAAACACAGCAGCTGAGCAGAAAGCACCAATATAACAACAGCCTGATGCTTAAATAGATTCAAATTAACTAAAGTCTACTAGAATTAAAATTGCTTTAAATTTTAAGTAGCTAAAGTCAGCTGAAGATGATGATACGCTGCACATCTGACAAACTGTTTGCCATCCACCAGTTTGAGGACTTTTTCATTCTTACACTCAGGTTTGCACAGCATCTTTCTAAAAAATGGATATAAGGTTAAAAAACGTCAGAATAAAACCCTTTATTGCAGCAAAGGTCATGTTTGTGCCCACTAATGTTGCTTAATGTATATTCCAGAAGCAGGTTACTGCTGTCTACCAATCTGAGTCATTCCTAATAATGCCTAATAATGCTTTATCTTAATAATTTGTATCATTATTGCATATATTAGTGGTGTTATAGTCAAATGTAACACCTTTGCTTTATTTAGCATCTGTTTAACAGCAAATACTGATTTTTTAAATCAGCTGTAAATAAAATCTGTGTATAAGGGATTAAAGTATACATAATATGCTGTACATTACAGACAAATACTGCATAAATATTATGTTTCCATCCACAGCTAGTCTCTAGCTTCCAGTTGTGTGGTAAAATTGGAAGGCCTCCAGGAAGTGTCTAATTCAGATGACCAGACACTTCCAGTTCCTGTCTGGTTTGATTAGTGACAAGCATTTGGTTACAGATCAGACTCAGAGATTGGAAAAGCAACTCCAAGATGGCCGCAAGCCTTCTGCAGGTAAACAGAACAAGTGGACTGGACAGACAAAATGACTGCTGTCACTTGAAATTAATATTTGAATCCATATAATCAATTTAACAATGCTAAACTGGTACAAAGCATGTTTGGCAGTGATTGATTGCTGGGCTTTTGCACGACATATTTGGGATTAAATTTATAATTGTTAATGTATTTGAAATCAATGTGGCAATGGAGAAAACCATAACTTTGTAAGTCATGGTTTTTGTCATTCTGACTGAAATGTGGCCTTTCTGTATGTAGCTAATGCAGCTAACTTTCATACATGCATACACACATCTGGACACACGTAGTAGCAGGGAAATCATTTTTCAGTTTGCCTTTAGCAGTATCTGACAGCTTGCATCATGCAGTAGGAGTCTTGTTTGTCTCAGCGGGAAGCTGAGTTACTCATTGTTCACTCGTTCTGCTGGAGGCCTGCTGACGCACAGACCTGTGTAATACTGCAGCAACAAGTGCTTGCAGCAGGGCTGGTGGGATAGCACTCGATGAATTAACTGTTTTAACTTGTGCTGAATTCTCGCCACCGAACGCTGAAGTGTGGAATGTGAGTTATGCTTGGTTCCTCACTTGCAGAGTGGAATATTTAACCTGGAGAAAATCAAAGGGTTCCAGTTTTCTGTCAAGCTTGGTTCCTATGACGGCAGCGAGGGAAGCGTGGTGCAGCTGCTGCATGTGTGTTCAGAAAGAGAAAGATCAAATCTGACTGCAAATAAATCTACTGCTAACTAAAAAATGAGTTGTGCTAACACTGATCAGAAACAATAACTCCACTAACACTGAAGCGCTATATTGGGAAAATGGGGAGGAAATGGAAGTGGTGCGTAAACAGTCTTCATCTGCAAGACTTCACCACAAGCGTCAAACTTTATCCAACTGAAAGTCTATCAAGTAAATTAGTGCTTTAAAATGTACTTATTAAAAAAATAACTTAGCAAAGCTAATTGTGCTAAACACGTTCAAAATTGGCAAAATCGCTAAAGTGCTTAAAGTGATTAATGCGTTAGCAAAATCTTGCTTACCACTTCATTTCCTTCTGTTAAAATAAAAAAGTGGTATATTTTACTACCAGAACCAGTTCTGTTCATATAGACTTTTTAGTTTATTGTTAGCTATGATTTTAAATGCGGGGTTGAAGGTTATTTTTTGTTTTGAATGAAGTTTGAAAGAATAAAATCTTTGAACTCTGTGATAGGATTTCAGGTTTGTTTTGTTTCCATAGAAATGAGTGATCAAGATTATGTCAGGAAAAAAAACATTATCAAAAATTATAAAATTTTATTGCAATCTAAATTGAACACATTTGTTAGAAAAAATAGAACATACAGAATATTTTGAAGGGAAAGTATTTTTCAAAGTCAGCCTTGTATCAGAGCTACAACAGCTACTTGAATATGTTTTGATACAAATATGTGTTTGTTAGCAGCCCAAAATCTGAATTGGTGATCCAGTTTGTAACTCAACTGGAAAGTCTGCTGAGTTATTTTCCAAAACTCATAAAGTTCTGATGCTATTTTTGATGATTTTGACATGTTTGGTTGTCGTCCTGATGTACTCGGTGGTATGGAGCTTCGAGGCTCCTGAGGAGAAAAAGGATGTGTTTTCCAGCACAGCCTGTCCTGCTTTCCTGACCTTCACAAATGCTGCTTACATATCCGGGGCAACCGTGGAGCTGCCATGCCACTGCAAACCGGAGGAGGTAACCCAAACCCAAAGTTTACATTGAGTTATCAAGGATTTCATTCGTAACAATAAATATAATTTTTATTTGGTGTTAGCTTTGACCGCTGTTTGAGTTAAGAGTGTTTTGTGTATTAGTTAGAATCTATCTTGTGTTCAAAATTATGTAATGAAAACAACTAGGCAATAAGTAATTTGCAGTTTTTCTGGCGTCCTTTAATGGATGAATGTGGTTGCTTGGTTACTAACTAAAAAGGTTTTAGTAATAATAAATTTTTCCATTTCTTTCCTTCTGGAAACAGAATAAAACCTTAATCAACTTGCATGGAAATGGTTTTGGAGGCTGAACCAATAAAAGGTTCAGCTCCAGTAGGTTTAGCTGAACAACGTCTTTTATCAAGACTCTATATTCTCTCATTTTTCTCCTCATTGTTTTTGTTTCAGGTCCAATCAGTTGTTTGGTTCTTCAGAAAACACTGGAGCAGCTTTGATGAGACCAGAGCCCTGACAGATAACCATGGCAACAAGCTGCTGGACACAAGTCAGGTCCCTCACAGCAGTGACCTGCGGAGTCGATTCTCCATCCGGATGTTTAGTTTGCTGATATTCAAAGCGGGACCCGAAGACTCTGGCCTCTACATCTGCGGCTCCGCGCATAAAGACTTCTTCTATGGTTACGACCTGGACATTCAGGAAGCTCCATCGCTCAGTTTCCCCCCCAGGTTAGGAGACAGACTTAGAAACTTTGTTACGACATTGTAATAATCAATGACAACTCTCTGATTTAATGCCTTCAGGGTCTCTACAGAAAGTAGAACGAAGAGACATAGAAGCAGTTTTGTCATCTTTTCCCACCCGATGTACAAGGTTTTCATTAGCTTCCGGTCCTGGTCAGTGTGCGACCGCTGTGGCGCTCCAGGTGAGCAGGTCCGTGTCGGACTCTGCTACGTTCACTCCCGTTTCCTGCATGTGCGCTACAGAGCGGCCAATCAGACAGTGGCTTCCTGTGGCTCAGAAGGAGTCCCAGTGTCATTCAGCCGCATAAATCAGGGGCCGAAGGTAGAAATCAGAAGCTGCCATGTTACATGCCCACCTGAACCTTCCCCACCCTCAAAGCTGACCGCTTTGATGGCGTTTCTTGGGTACAGGTAAGGATGTGATTCTGAAAATCAGAAATAGTTTTAGGCAGCCTAACTAAGCTGCCTGAGGAATAATTCAGATAAACAAACAATGTTGGGTTTAGTTATTGGTACAGTATATAAAGAAAGTGGATGTTATATTTTTGTGCAGCATTAAACATTGTAGTTTCACGTTGAGACCTAAAAAAGTGAAAACAATAAATATTTTGGCATTTGGAAGTTGGTAAATGCTGTTGGTGAATGGTGTTCCTCCACCTGCACAACCGAGCCTGAAGGACGATGCAAACTTTGATATTCATCACAATATTCTATGGCATTTATTCCAATAACAATTAAAGTCATGATTAGACATCCCATTACAGGCTACTCTGATACGCCAGCGACTCAATTTTACTACTAAACAGTACATTATGGTATCTTTTAATCATATTTATATATGTTGATTTTAATTGAAGCCATTGCAGAACTGACAGAGTAAAACTATGAACATAAACCCAACTGCATTTTTATTTAGTTTTTCCAAACACTGTCAATTAGAATCGATCTTCATCACAATAACTACAATTATTTTTTCCCATTATGACAATGAATTTGTTGATGTAAATTCTATGTTTATATTCTGTTTCTGTCTCGAAGTTCTGCGTCTGCCCCGGTACCAGTACCCGTGTTCTACCTGAGCCACCCAGCAGACGGTGTTGTCACCCTGGGTTGCCCTGGATCCCGTCCCAACATGGTGGTGGGCTGGGATCAAGGGTCCAAACCAATCTACAGATCTGAGAATACATCGTCGGGGAACTTTTATCCAAGGATAAAAATAGATACTGGCCATCATTTGGTATTCGATCCAGCAAAAACCCAGGACTCAGGTACTCCTGTTAATACTCAGGTCTCTCCTGGTGCAACCTCAGTTAGTCTTTTAGTCTTTTTTAATCTTTTCATTTTATGATTAAAATGAAACCGATAGTCTGGTAGACTCGTTTCGGTTCAGGACCAAAATTGCAACGTTTGTTAAATTTTCTGCTGCCGTGGTTCTCTTTCACTCTGCATTGAGGGCTGCCTGTTCCCCCCTGGCCTGTAGGGGGTGCCGCAGCAAGAAACACTGAAGAAAACAAGAGGAAACCCCCAAAAAAGACACTGATTGCATAAAATGTGAACAAACATGGAGAGGCATCCGACTTTAGCGGTTGTAGGATTTCTCTTTTGTCTTTGGTAAAATACCATCACCCATTTCTCCTGCTAGTGCTAGACTTGCACATTGTTTGATTTATTTACCCAGAATCCCCTGCGCTATAGTCCACTTCCTACATTTGGAGCGGTCTCCGGTCCGCTTGACGTTCACATATTCATTCAAACCGCACCAGAGTTCATTTTAACTGAACTGAAACCGAGATTTGTACAAGAGTTTGGTTTTTGTTCCTCATCAGAGTTTGATTACACATAAAACCTACTTTCTAGGCAAACAAACTAGAGTTTAATTATAGTGAACTAAGCAGGACTGATGTGAACGCAACCTTACAGAGCTGTAGCGTAGGCCAACTTTAAATCAGCTGAGTAGAGAGGTCTACTTATTGATGGTTGAGTCCAGGATGTGTATAGAGCATTTAAACACAGACATGAAAGAGAGGAAACAGATTAAACTACATGTTGTTTATATCAGAAGAAAATAATGAATTAAAAAAAGGAAAAATTTCTCTTTGTGGTCAAAACTAGCACACTGGTAATTTGACTTTTGATTTCAAAGTTGAAATCATTTTAATATTCTAATCATTTTAAGACTCAAAATATTAAGCATTTCTGCCACATATGAGTGTCATAATTTATGACTTTTCATTTAGACTTTTTGTAGATTATATTATAAAGCATTCATTGTTTAACCGTTTTCATCCTTCAGGAGTTTATTACTGCTGGCTTCAGGGCCGTCGGGCGGCTCAGATCCGTCTGCTGGTGTATGTGCAGCTGGGAGAAGACCAGAAAGTTTGGGCCCATTCAAACTTCCCAGCATCCATGAAAACTTTGTTCACATATTATGCTGTGATGACGGTTGTGTTTTGTCTGATGCTGATTGGCAGAATTGGGTACGAACTCATCAGAGACAGGTTTGAAACACATAATGATTAAACTTAGTCAATTCTGAACTTGTTCAAGACAGTCAGACTATTTGTTGGACCTACTGAACAAATGCATATTAAAATATATTTGTTTTCTTTAACTCTTGAAATGCTAACATAAGCGTTTTTAGATGGTATTCCAGGTTTTAACTATCTTTATTAATAGCTGGAGAAATATATCTATATATATATAGAACATATATATGTATATATATGGTTATCGATAGATAGATAGATAGATAGATAGATAGATAGATAGATAGATAGATAGATAGATAGATAGATAGATAGATAGATAGATATATAGATAGATAGATAGATAGATAGATAGATAGATAGATAGATAAAGACAAGGACATGAAAATATATATAAAGCCAATAAAAAATATAAAGCTTCTTGCTCTTTCTAAAGGTGGATGCATTGTTACACAGTGATTTGACACTTTGGTTATTACTGCACCTTAAGGTTTTAAAGTCTCACTTAAAAATATCTTGTTGGCAGCCCTGGGAGAGCTGTGCGATACAGATACAGTTACTGTCTGGCAAGCAGCTGACAGACAGAAGCGAGGGTATGTGGGGGCTCAGATCCTAATTAAGGCATTTCTTCACCCTGAGAGGAGGCTGGGTGAGCAGACCCACAGATACAGCTGTGGTCTCCTCCTCTGTCCCTCTCATTACTCTTCTCCTCTCTGTTTACTGCTCAGCCAGTGCTCAGTTATCAGCACTCTGTTATCACAAATGAGGTTTGTTGCTGGGATCTCACTGTACCCTGACAATCAATAAGAAGTCGATGTGTAATGTGGGTGTGTAAGAGCCCCGGTTTAATTGATCAAAGGAGAGAAGCCAAACAATCTGAGCCTCAAGGGAAATATCTAAACTGAACCAACTAAATGAATAAAAGTCTCCGCCATGGCTGCTGATCCAGGCTGCAGATCTGAACACAAAATAAAATCCACTGTTTCAGTTTTGGCTTCACATTCCCATGTACATTCAAATCATACATTTGCTATTCAGACAGATTATGTATCCAGCAGGAGAAATCATGTATAAGTGTTTCATGTGAAAATAATGAAACCTTTCATTTTGTTTGACTAATTCTAATTCTGTGGCTCAAATCAAACACCTTTTTTCTCTTCCTTTTGTACTTCGTCTCTCTAAGTCCTCACAGTTTAGATGGGAATGGGTGTTTAATAAATGTGTGAGCAAGCTGAGTACCATGGACATGTCTGGATTATGAAAATGATATTTTTAGCATATTTTATTCATTTTCCACGTCAGTTTTCAGCACTCTAGAGATAAAAACATGGATTTAGTTGGAAAAACCATCCAACAATCATGACGTTTCTAAATGAATCAATCCAAACGTCTGCTCCCTACATATTATCCGTTAAATGTGCTGTTCCAAATTTCCTTACACCTAATCTCAGCAGACATTCTGTGTGTCGGCGTTCGGTGAGTCTTCTGCGAGACATTGTGTGTGTTCGTCTTACTTTTCTACTGCAAACATTTGGGGTGTAAATAAACAGACGTTTATGATTAAACCATAAAGCTGTGAGGTTTCCAAGGACACAAAGGAGTGGGAGAGTCACTCTGGTCTTCAGCCCAGTTAAACAACGCAGTGGTTCGCTTTAATAAGCGACGCTGGTGGCAGCAGGCCAGCAGAACAACAGAAACACATTTCATTTATCACCAGTAGAGGCACGAATGTGATGCGATAACAACAATAGTTTCCCCCTGTGGGTGTGCTGCAAAACAGTTTTTCAAGAAAATAATTTAACACAATGGACAATTAGCAGTCACAATAGTAGTAGAAGAGTGCAAACCTTTTAAATGGGGATGAAACGTTCAACATTTAATTTAATTTATTGATTTATGTTGCGTGGACAGTTAACATTGCTATAAAAACACCAGAATTAGCCAATTGGCTGTTTTTCATCTGTTTTCTGTGGTCAAATGGAAATTTCGTCTTGCTTAAAATGAACAAAAGAAAATACAGAACAAGGTTAAAAATAACTTAACTATCAAAAAATACAAACAAAATAAATGCAAAATAAAAGAAACTACAACACAATTATTATAAGTCAATACAACTAATATAATCCTTCATCAAGATGGAAAAACACATCTGGTCACACAGTAGGGTTACAAAGTGTCTAATATTGAGGATAATGACCATAATCCTGCAGCAATCGCTGGTTTTCTTCATGTAACCAGGAGAAACAACAGAGGATCTCTAAATGAACGGAAACATTTTCACCCAGGACAAATGCTTTGGACCAACACTCTGGAACCTTTTTATCGATCCGATAGCAGTGGTACGGTGAGCGTCCCGTCTCATTACCAGGTGAAGACATTATTTTGTCTTTACGGAATAATGTGTTGCAAAAGATAAAATAAAGTTGCTTCCTGCTTCCTGAGGGTTTCTGTGTTTAATTAGCACATATGTAAAGCTTGAAATGCCACAGTAACAGCCTCACTATTTCCTGCTGTGTGTGAATAAATTGAACTGGAAGTCAATACATAAAATATAAGTAATTCCTTATTTTGTGTTTCTAAGTTCATTTTCTTCCCCTCAGACCAGGTGAAGGAGAATCACACAAAGGGCTTATTAACATCTACTGGTATATTTCAACTTCTCACCTTGAAGTTGCGAAAAATTATCTTTATGTTACAATATTTTTCAGCAGTTTCATGCATGTGAAGTAGTTTAGTTGATAACCGAACATGTTTCTTTGCAAACATAAGAATCCAATCATTTCAATCACATTTTCCCTCTTTTGTAACAATCAGTCAGTTATTTAGATTAATGAAGGTCTTCAAAGGTAGATTTTTCATAGTTTCTCTTATAAATACATTTACTGAGACATGAACAGCTGCTATTTCTTTCAGCAGAAGTAATCTCTCTGTTTTTGATTTATCATGTATGGTAAAATGTAGTATTTCTTTATTTAAATGTTACCAGTGCAACACATTTTTGTAATTTTGTCCAACATGACAACCGTTCACATTAAAGGCTGTTTGTGAGTCAGTGCTCTGCCTTCTCTTGTTTTTTCTTTTCTTTCTTATCTTTAATAATTTTATCATTTTCTGAATCCTAAGAATTTCTGAAAATGCACCTTTGTTTTGAGTTGAATTATTACCCACTGATGTTCACTAATGCATGCATTTTTCTTCAAATTTATCAAACTGTTCTCATTTGTTTTATTTGAAAAACCTGTTTTTTGATCTTTCAAAAAGCAGATGTTTTGACATCTGTTTTTGACATTTTCAAAAATCTCAGTAAACAGACATTCATTTTAACATGAGTGAATGCAAATTGGCAGAAAATTGTGGAGGATTCTGCTGCCTGTCCTTTGTTTGCACTTGAGCACCAGCCCCAAAAAAGTCTGTGCAAGTCACTGTAAATATAAACATATAGATATTTGATCTAAAGACCATTTTAAAATGGTTCCTACATTTTGCAGCTCAGCTCCTGGCCTTTCGTTGCTGTCTGCAGACCTTCAGCAGAGTGTTTACAGGTTTAAAGGAGACAATACTTCAATCTCAGCCCTCAAGTTTCTCCTTCAGACTGTCATTCTGAAAACCTGAAATATTTGTTTTTAACACTGTTGGTCCAAGTTGTCTCTAGATGGTTTGAAAATGTTGTGTAACCTACTAATAAAAATAAAAAAGAACATTAACCCAGCTCTTCTCTTACACATTGAGTTTAGTTTTAAAGTTTCACAGAAACATGTTTTAAATCAACTACAAAGGTCTTTGACACTGTATGTGCAAAAAAAAAAAGTTAGATTTGAAAGCACTAAATATTTTTAATCTATTTTTAATCTTTTGCTTGAAATAATTCTGCTGTTTTGTGATTTTATAGTTCCTGTCACATATCAACAAACCTGCCTGTTTTCATGACTCAGGCAGGTTTTTCAGATTAAAGTTTCCCGCGTTCATAGAAGAAGAACAGGAGTGTATTTGTAGAGGTTTGGGGGATTCCTCAGAGCTCTATTCTGGGACTACAGCTGTTCATTTTGCTTTTAGGCAGTTTTACATTGCGACTTGATTCAAAGGATCAGAACAGGGTCCATTTCTACAAAAAGTCCATCTGAAAAGTATTCACAGTGCTTTTTCAACATTTTATGTTACAACTTTATTCCAAGTTTTATTAAATGAATGTTTTTCTTCAGAATGACTGTGAAAAAATGTTGGGGGTTTTGTACATTGAAATCCACTAAACTGTCACCAAGACTACAAAAAAAAATCATCTACAGTGATGCAACAACGTAAAAATGTAAGCAGAAGTGAACCACGACATATTTGGAATGTCATGGATAAATGTGGAACATGTGGAGCATTTTTTCCAGCATCATCAGTGCTGGTGAAAAGGGTTTGAGCTTATCAACGTTCCACTTCAGGCAAAATTGTTGTCAATTTGTCCGATGAGAAGCAGCACTCACAAACACGACTTCTTCAAAGGTCAGTGAACATGCCGCGGGTTGTAGCGGCAGAAAGAGCAGGAAGTGCAGCCAGAGAGGTCAGGAGTGAAATGTTTTCTCAACGACTTGTTATCTGAGCTCAGTCTGCATCCACAGGGAGCAGATTCACGTAAGAAACAAAGTGAAAACAATGATTACTTACAGACAGTGTGCTGCATATCCTCACTGTTTGGACTGTTTAGCATTTTATCATTTTAAAACAAGAATTTCAGTATATTTTTTAGATTTCATATGTGATATTTCAACCCAAAACAAAATTAGTTGCAACTTTTGAAAATGGTGACACGTGGAGGTTCTCTGAAGAACTGATTGCAGCTTGAATTTCTGCCAAACTTGTAAGATTTTTATTTTCAATCTTTAAAACAGCATTTTATCTTGAAGGCCACTGAAGTCTGAAAATACAAAATATTGAAAAAGCCTCATAACTTCAGCTGGTGTTTGTATTAAAGAAAAGCTCATGCTGTGGCTCTTTCAGGGCTATTACTGACAATGAAAACAACCTCTGTCTAAATCCATACTCCATGCACACACTGGCACACAAAACACAATACATAATCACCAGGAAACAGAAATGTCATCTTGAAAAAGGTCAGCAGGCATTCTCCTTCACCACAGCTCTCACTGAGGAGACAAAATGATCTGCTCTCTCTTCCAGCACCGATAATCTGTAAAACTATTCAACAAATCTTTACATTTTCACTGCTTCAAGATGTTCAATGCATACGCACTTATTTCCGTCAGTTGAGAGCAGGAAGTGTTTAAGCTTTGATTGCTCAGATTTCAGGTTTTATACCAAAAGACTCTAAAATCAAACATTTGCAATTTGGTTTCTACACATTAAAAAGTGACTGACTGACTGTTGACGAAGTGAACAAATTTTTTTGTAACTTTTTACAAATTCAGACATTTAGATGGAAAAATGTTTACTGTCTAGGAAAGCCAAGATGACGATGACATCATCATCCTGGATGACGATGACATCATCATCCTGGATGACGATGACATCGTCATCCTGGATGACGATGACATCATCATCCTGGATGACGATGGCTTTGGAAACTGCTGACAGTTTAGCCGTCACATTGTTTCCATTACTAATGTTTGCAAACCTGTGTCTTTATTCTGCTAATGATGAAAAAACACAGTTTTGAATTTTCAGTGTTTCTTTTAAATTAAAATGACCCATGGATGAGTCTGTTCACGTGATAAGTAATTAAAAAACCACGTTAACCATCATCTTCCTACTACTTCCTGTCGTCTTCTTCTTCGTGGTTTGCGCCAGTGGCAACATCCTGTTGCTGCTCATGTGGCTCGTATGATGCAAAGCAATGTTTCTACTGCTGTTCTGCAGAATTCAATTATTCCTATGTGGCTGAAAAACCACCTCATTATCCCTCAAAAACTTTATTATCAAAAAACGTGTTTGTTTTTTGTTTTTCTTTCAAAATTGGTGTGTTTCTATTAAGGAAATTTCTTTTCCTTATTTCAATTTGCTCAATTTGATGGTCAGTGGAAATGCAGCTAGTGAGGAAAATAGATTATGTGCCTTTTTTCAGTGTTTCAACAGTACATTACAGATTTAAGTGATTAATCAGAAGCTAAAACTGAATGAGAGACAGAAGGAACATATTTTATTATTTCAGTGTAATAACTTAGAGTATAGCATTTCTATAGTAAGCTGAGTGGTTTGTGGGGGAACTTATAAATATGTAAATATGTATAAAATGTCAGATGTGATTATTATAGAACTACATTCACTCTGCTTTAATCTTCCTAACAATGCAGCGCTGCCGTACGTCTGTTACAAAAAGGTTTTCTGCCAGCAGAGTCCATTTCCTGCTATGGTAATAGAGTTATAAAGTTAAATATGATCTAATAAAGCTCAGTGAAGAGAATAGCGCTGCTGAAGCTGCAACCAAAAAGCCTGGGAAGAGTTAAAACATTTGACATATAGGCCTTTAAAACTGATTTTCCATATTAAAGCTGAACAAAGTGCAGTTTGTGTTGCACTTGAAAAAATTCTCCGCTGCAAGGCAGAAATAGCTGATGTGATTACGTTTGACCTTTGTGTCTCTTTGAAGCAAGAAGAGACCTCACACAACGGAGCGATTGTAATTGTGCTGGTAATGACCTTGAGTTGAGGTTAATAAGTAGGATAACCTCTGACTCTGAGGTGAGGAACGCACCGTGCCGACCTCCACCGCCTCGACGCAGATTAAAGGTTTATAGGGTCAAACTCTGCAGAGACAATTCTTAGAGGAGTTAACATGTTTTTAAAACGAACCCCAACCAGTTTTCCAACTTCCTTTCCTGATGAAAATGATTTCAAATGAGTAGTTTGTGTAATGTGAATAGTTATTTTTTTTAAATAAAGTGCTTCAAGTCGATGCATTCAGTTTAATCCATCCATTCATGTGATGCTTCACACTTGTGTGTGTAATTATGGGGTGCAGTTTGTAAAATTACACAGTAAAAATCAAAGTTTACCACTTCCTGTTTACTTATTTGTAAGAGAAAACTATCGATGCAGAAACTGTTGCTATAGAAACACGAGTAAATGTTTGTATAGCTGCTTTAATGCAATGTTCTATGTTTTCAGGTAACATTTTGTACATGTGGAGAGGAAAATAATCGATTAAAAAAACAGAATTTGAGAGACGACAGAAGTGATTCAGTCTCAGCAGCAGCAGGAGTTTAACTAGAGCAAAATCCAACTTTTATTTTGGTAGTTCACTTCTGCTTACTTCAAGTTAAATTAATCAAATTCAACTAGATGGTTTGATCAACTCAACAAACTCGTCAGGAGGGAGAAAGTATGGGTCGGTTTCTAAAGTTTGCTACTTCAACAGACAAATTATCTCCACTTTAACTTGTAAAAAACAACTTGGGAAATTAGTGGCAGTTTCTTTGTTTAGTTCTCCTGTCCCTCAGTTCTGACGTCTGTCATGGCGCCTCAAAGTGATCAGGTATTTGCAAAAGGTTAACACCTTCCTCTGTCACGATGTCCTGCGTCCTTCAGCCCTTTGTCTTTCTCTTTCCATGTGATTTTCTGCTACATTTATTCAGCAGTTTATTGTTGGTCAAGGAAATCGTCCTGATGTACAAAGGATCTGTGAATTTTTCATGGGAAAATAAAACTCAGTCAATTCAAACACGTCACAGTATATGGAGGTCCATTACAGCCAAAATTAAATAAATAAATACTGTATATAGGGAAATTCATAATGTATAAGCTTAAAAGCAGGAGCTTCAGATAAAAGTCCTCTTGTGCAGGTAAAGGTAGATGGAAGGAAACCTAGAAAGAGCCATGAGTTCAGATGGAGTGCACATATAGGTGGGAAGAGTGGCGGGTCATAACAGAGAGAGGATCAAATTGACATTGGAAGTTTAGTGAAAAAGTACAGATGAAATGTGCAGAGGAGGGCGGTGAGGACAGAGCACATGTTTTATTAAATCTGAGGGAATAAAAGGAGACCGAATAAGACTAGAGCCAGGAAAATAAAAGTACAGAGGCTGATGAATAGATCCAAGGACGTTCTGCTTGTAAATGAAAAAGGGCTTAAATCATGTCCTAACAGAACACAACCGTGTTTGCTGCTATTTATTAGCCAAGGACAGAAACGGAGAGAAGGCTCCAAATAGAGGAAAAAGGTAAAAGAGAGGAAGGATAAACCAAGTTAAAGTGTGATTTCTAACGAATGGCTCATAATTTGAAAGAGAAGCAATCAGTCAATTGATCACATAGATGTGATCAATTTTAATCACACAGAAATATTCAGACCTTCATCACCAATGCAGCAAATTACAGTGATGTTTTATCAGAAATCAGCTTTCTATAGTCAACATTTTTCAAATGATAAGATCATCTATCAACACAGCAACTCTTGTTTAACAAATACAAATGTGATTTTCTGATTTTGCCAGACACTGTGAGTCATGGTCCTGGTTGCTCCTTCAGTTTACGTGGTTTAAACACCAAAGTTGTAAACCAAATGTAGATTCGCCTCATTTCCTTCACTGACAATAACAACTTTTATTTTCTCCCCTTAGTTGATGCTCAAGTTAAATGGGTTGTCAAACGTTTACTTCTAATTTGCAGCAGAAAGTCATCAACACAATTTAATTTGTCCAACACACTCCTTGCAAATTGGAAATACAATCTGCACATGGGTCCAGGTTTAAAAATACCAACATGGGTTCTTCCTCAACGTGAAATCATGGGCTCTGTAAAAATTTTATTGTAATAAATGCTGAGTTTAGATGCATCACAGTGCAACTTATCTAACTGACATCTTCATGTAAATTATATTCATAAATTTACCTCTAAAGTGGTTGTTAACATACCATGTTTATGTATCCTGTTGTATAAATATCAAATAGAGATTGATACATTTCTATGTTTTAGTGTTGTTTTCATTTATTTTTATATTAATTTTTCTCAAACAGAAATGCTGAAGTTCAACATTAAGAAAAAAAATAAAACTTTTATGTTGTAAACTAAACACTAAAGTGAACACCAGTTCATTACCCACCAAATGCTTTCCTTGTTTTAATGGACAACCTTAAAATCAGAATACCATAATTTCCGGACTATAGAGCGCACCTGATTATAAGCCGCACCCAGCACATTTTTAGAGAAAAAAAAAAAAAACCATTTTGTACATACATAAGCCGCACCTGTCTATAAGCCCTACATACAGACGGTACACAGAAAGTTTTCAAAGTTTTAATAATATAACTTAGCTTTTCTTTCCAAACAGTAACACAGCAGCAACACGGTAGCACAGCACTAACAGGGCTGGTAAAAGTCACTGAGAGCCTCTTCATCTTCCTCCTGCGCACTGAGACGCGTTAAGTTACATTAAACTTGCGTCTTCCTCGACACACATATTCCACCTGTCTCACTCTTACCTTTTCTGCTCGAGCGCCCCCTGGAGGCCGTTAGAAAAAATGCATAAATAAGCCGCATCATTGTATAAGCCGCAGGGTTGAAAGCGTGTGACAAAAGCCGCAGCTTATAGTCCGGAAATTACGGTAACACATTCTTCAAAGAGAGAGGGATGCCACAGATGGTCACCTGGATTCAGGACCGAGCTTTGACTAGGACATTTGAATACACCATTAGAGTCAGTTTTAGGGCTGTTGTAAATCATTATTTTAGTAATTGAATTGAGTGATCTATTGATTATTCTGACAATCAGTCAAGTAATCGAATAAACAAAATTGTCTTGTTCTGTATTTTAAGCTAGTAAAATAAATATACAAAAGATAAAGTAATAGTAAAAACTGTTAATTTAAACATCACTTTTTGTCTCAAGTTTGAAATCTGATGTTTTTTTTTCAAAGAATAAAAACAGATAAGAAATTAAGCATTTAACTTTAACTTTCAAAAGCTAAAAAGCAAACTTAAATTTATGCATAAGTAAACACTGGAAAGACTATTTATGACATATATATTTGTAGTAATTTTTTTTATGTTTCATGCTGTTTCTTGCCATCTCCCTCAACAGCTGCTAATAACACTTAGGATTGGTGAAAAGCTCATTGGCAGAAGTGAGAGAATTGGGCAACACAAATAATCATCCTGCTGGAACGCAGTGAAATAACAGAAACACATAACTTAACTCGAGGAATTTAAAAAATCAAGCTACTCGAATCACTGGCTATTTGTCTGATTAATGCTCTTCTTTCCCAGACTTCCATTTGACGGATGATGATGGTTCGTCACACTTTGTTTTTCTTCCACTTCCTAATTATACAGTACAGTGGATTCCTAATAATATGTTGGAATTTGTGGCCATAATGTGTTCAATGTGAACATCTTCAGGAGGTAATAATATTTTTGCTGGTCACTGCAGGATAGAGATGATTAGCACTTAGTGGTTCAACGCCATAAACGTGACATCAGTTATCAGCTGGGAGGGACAGACTTTGTCTACGCTCAGGAAAAATGGAGCAAAACAGTTTATTCAGCAAAAACTGCTGAAAGCTTTGTTCTTGCTGCTGGCAGATCAGCTTTCCTACTGATCCAATTCATTTTCTGCATTTGACACTTTTGAGTGCAGAGGCTGCAAAAAGCTCTTCTAATCTAATGGTTATGATATAATTTATGGTTAGAGCCGTTCTTTTATGTTAGACCGGCCCATGTGTAATGAGCTTTTAATTAATTTAACAAA
Organism: Alfaro cultratus; assembly: GCA_903066825.1. NCBI lineage: Eukaryota > Metazoa > Chordata > Actinopteri > Cyprinodontiformes > Poeciliidae > Alfaro > Alfaro cultratus. Next base: position 18,300 of record CAEFZX010019455.1, on the reverse strand, counting down.
GCAATGACTCTTTGAATGTTTCTCTGAGGCAGGGAGGAATGCATTTTTCTATTTCCTCCTTCCGTCAGCGTCCCATCGATCAAGAGAAACCTCAGTCTGCTTTGGTCAAACTGCCCTCTCTCTCTCTCTCTCTCTCTCTCTGCGAACTGAAGTCGACCTGCTGGAGGTTTCTGCAATACGAGGACCTTGATTTTCAGAATTCTGTGATATGAACTGACATTCCATACATTGCTGCTCAGCTCTTCCTTTTACGTAAGTAAACCCACTGAATCATCTGGCTCCCTGTCAGGTATTATACGCATTCAAGATTTTTTTCATTTATCCAACATTTGCTGCTTGAGGTCAATTGTGCTTTTCTTAAGTGGCCTCCTTTTCTTCCACTGTCGTCTAAATAATCCTGCAGCATATATGCAGCACAATGTTTCCACTGTAAATGCGTAGTTTAATGCTGTGATCAGATGACTGCTCTCCTTTGAGTCAATAAAAAGCTTGTTTGGTTTTCTTCCTTAATGAAATGACAACCGGATCAAAATAACAAGCTCTTTGGCCTATTGCTGATTTTCTAACACTATCCAATGCAACGTTTTATCCACATCTTTATGGTTCCTACATCTCATTCACAAATCAAATAACAGTAATGATATGCTGGTGCAGATAGGTTCAATTAATGCAGTCCACAGCCAGCCCCCTGCCAAGTCACATATATTCACACTTCCCAATCTGAAATAATTGCAAAGCACAAACAGAGCAGCTAATAAAATGAGAAAAGGAGCAAAATGCTTTTTCTCATCAAGTTTTATTGTTGAGAAGGGTGAAGAACTGGAGCACTCTAATTATCAAAGTGTGGAATTGATAAGCGTTTGGATGATGTTTTCAGCCTCGGGTTGTAAAAGTTGGAACTCTGTTATAAATTTGCTGATATTTGCTTCCAGCCTGAAGGCAGCAGAAGTAGAGAACATATTCCACTAGTGGAGGCTGGTAGATTTCCACACTATGGATCCCATTGGAAATACTTTGCTGCTGTGCACCAAGCATAGAAATGAAAATTAGATGCAAAGCGCTTTAATTTATTTTCTAGATTCATAACCATAACTATTTATATTCTGTATTTAAATTAACAACCTTTAGCACCTGATTCACAGATGGCGTTTTTTCTGTTCCTTCTTCAGTGCTGCTGTTACCAGCGAGTCTCAACAGTAAACACACTAATGCTTATCGTAAATATGCATCAATATGGACAACTTTTCCTGTAAATGTGTCCACATATAGAGAGATTCTGCTTTCTTGTCCATGCAGAAAGAGTCAAGCCACGAGAAAACCAGGAAGAATTCATCAGAGCACAAAAAAGATGAAAAAGGATTAAAAAAAACTCCAATTTCTGAGAAAACTGATTTAGTTGAAGTCATGTAGAAACAGCAGTTTTGTAGGTTCTAAAATGTTAAACTTTCTGTTTAAATTCTGATTGCTCACAGAGTAAATATGAGATGTTTTCTGGTGTGGGAGAAACTCAGCGCTTTATTGGCTATTGATTTTATTGGTTTTGGCCAATAAGATTAACGTTTAAAAGAAACACCTGGCTGCTCAACATTGCCACCAGGATGCAGGACTTGAGAATCATCTCTGTAATTCAGATGCAATCATAATTATCCCAATCAAAACCCTTTTAGGAAGGAAAGAAATCCAAGCCGTCCATTTAGTGTCTGAACCCACTGGGGTTTTCACACACCTTCCTCTCATGATCCCTCTGAGATGAAAGTGGGTTTTTTTATTTTTTGTTGTCATGGTCACGTTTTTTTTTTTTTTTTCTGATTATGTGTTTGTGTTTTTATAGTCTTTTTCTTGCTTCTTCAGTTTGTTCCTTATATTTATAGCTCCTAGTTTGTTCGTTCTTGTATTTTATTTGCACATTTCCTTTAAATTATGTTAGCTGTTGGATGTTAGGAGTGTTTACTCCTCAGATGATATTTGCACAATATTGTTTTATATTTCTTGTAAATAGTTTATGGCTTTTTATGAACAAATATGCATATATTGTCCCTTTTTTCAAATAGTCCTATAGTTTTTAATGATTGCACTGCATTATTTCTCCTGTTTAAATTTGCCCCCTGTATAGTCTCTTTTTCTTATTCTGTCTGTTTACCTGTAACTTCCTGCTGGTACACTTGAAACTCCCAAAGGTGGGACAATAAAGGATATTTCTATTCTAATTTATTCGTACCTTCTTGCAGGGCTGCACTCATGCTTTGAACCATCAAAGAAACTTTTCTCTTGATGCCACACATCAAATCAGCAAAGTGTTGTACGAATATAAGCAAGATACTGAGACTGTTGGTCATATCAGGCCACAATAGGGACTCATCACAAAGATCTCTTCCTTTATACTTGGAGCTGGGAAATCAAGAAGGCTTCAGATGAAAACTGTCTGTGCTGTGATATATGTAGTCTTAGTCCTTCCCTTTTTGTTCTCATAAATCCACTAATTCACCCCTTTCAAGGACTTCATTCACCCATTTGTAATTTTATTCTTTCAGCAGCTGAAGATGAATTAGACAGTGACTAAAACTCCTTATCGTCAGGGAAAGAGGATGCACCTTTGAAGAGAAGCAGCATTGTGTTGTCAGAACGTCGTTTCCTCAGTGAGAACAGGAGGAGCATGGCCTCCTGAGGTTCTGTTTGAACAGTCTTACTGACTTCCTTATAGTCGGAGTCATAAATCTTAATTGCCACTAATGGAGGAACCGGAAGACCAGAAGTCAGTATCTCTGTAGGACAAACTGCTGAGGAATCATGAATCCTGCAGATTTAACGAGGTGCCGTCTGAACTCCAGTCTGGATGTGTCCCTTTCACTCATTTCCTTTTTTATCATGTGGGTGCCAACTTTAGGTACATTAAAGGGAGGCTGTTCAGTATTTATTATAGGAACTATATTATCTTCAGTTGGGATTTCTCATACATGCATAAATGAATCAAAGCAACACTCTGTGTATGTTTTAGATGAGGGAACAACATCATAACATTATGTAAATCTCACAAAAAGTTGATTTTGCATAATACTCACCCCTTAAAGACCCGTCGTCACTACAGAAACCTCCAGACCTCTCAGGTCTTCTGGTTCTAGTCTACTCTGCTTCCCCAGAACCAAAGATGGAAAAGCAACCTGTGCCTTCGCAGACCCACTGATCCTGTCCTGATGCCTAAAACCTGCATGAGTGCAAATCTTAAGACTGATTACTGCTGCTGTAAATGCATCCCAGAAAATGGTAAACCACCAACTTATTGTCTTTGTTTATTTATTTATTCATTTCATAAGCGAAGAAAAATATACAATTTAAATTCAAGCTTCAGCAAAAACGCTTACTGCGTGTTTAACAAGCCAGCTAGTACAGTTGTTCATTCTGCTGTATGCAGAAAACAGCAACAAGTAAATTTATGTAGCTCAGTGCCGGAGTCATGAGATCCAGAACAAATAAAAGCTGCGACCCATTTATTCTGCACATGTTCAGATGCAACAAATAACAGAATGTTAACATTCAGCCTTGATTGCAAAAGTTATGATCTGCAATTTTTTCCTTGATTTTTATTTGTCCAAACATTAGAAATGCTTTCCTTCATCTTCACAATTAAATCCACTGACATTTCTGACTGTAACCTAACAAAATCCGTAGAAGTTGAGGGAGTGTGAATACTTTTGTGAGGCATTTTCTCCAATCTTTGGGAATTCACGACTCAGGCACTGAGCAGAATGCAGTCCACAAGAAACACTGATAGATACCAGACACTTTCTGAGCATAAGAAACAGAAACACTTAGGAAATACTCTTTTTTGGTACTCATTATTATAACAACACCAACATTTTTTAGAAATAGATTACAAACAAGATTTCTTTTGACATTCATGTGGTCTGTAGGATGTAAACAAACGAAAGCGGGCTCCCTGCTTCCTGATGCAAAGAGCCGACAATGTAGAATCATTACAGATGCTGTGAGATAGCTGACAGTTTTACATCGAGAACAACAAGCGAAATATCATGAATATACTATGGATGATGAGGTCATGGTTCTTTTACATTGAGAATGTTCTTTTCAAATGTCTATACAGAGTCAAGAGGCAGAAAAGTGATCCTGACTTCCCCAGGAAACGAGGATTCCTGCCGACTCAGACTGACCTGCTACAAAGAAGTCACACCAAACGGTTTTAGAAAATATCGTTGCTTCTTTAGTTTTAACAGTTACAGTTAAGCACAAAGAGCCTCACAGCGGCGATGCGACACGTCTTCATAAAGAGGGACTCAGTAACCTTGATACTCCGACTAGTTTTCCTAAAAAAAATCGGCTAGGTTGTAAAAAAAAGGTGACCGGTATTCATAAAACTCTCATAACAGACAGACTTTATCATCATGGATCCTCCAGCTTCGGTAAATCTGAGCCAAATGTAAGCAGACATTAATAATTTTATAGGCAGGAAAACAATCTGTAATTGTAGAAACTCTTCTAATCAGATATTAGTGATTTTCTACCAGTTATTAAATTAGCCAGTAGCTATAAAATAATAAAGTTTTACTGAAAAGTTGAGGTGTCAATAAACCCATCAATAAAAAATATCAATGGAAATATGGGAGAAGCTGATCAGAAATTGTTGCTTTATTGCCAATAAATATTTTCACACTTTGAGAAGATTAAAAATTATTTTTATATACAATTTTTATGTAAATAAAAAAATTTGTTTATTATCAAATAACTTTTTTGCACAGTATTTTTTGTAATCTAAAAAACATTTTTGTAGATTACAGTTCAAAATTCTTTTTTTAAGATTTAATTTTCATCTTGACCGCACGCTAACGGTTAGCAAGAAAACTCATATTCACATTTCCTCTGAATGCATTTTTCAGTTTGTATTTTGCTTTTCTTTTGTTGTATTTTAATTCTTTACACCAAATGGTCCTTTTTATTAATACATTTTACTTACAGCTTACTTAACAGAGCGATCTGCTGTGGGTAGGATATTGCCTGCTCCTCACCTCTTTGTAGAACCCCAGTTCAGAGGAAAAGTCTGAAGTGTTTCTTCAGGCCTGATGATTTGAAAGGAAATATTATATCCAAAACAAAAACTTTCTGCATCTAAAATATTCACTGTAAACAACCGATGTTAAGTAAAATAAAACTGGAGACAGAACAAGAAAATGTTTTACAATTGTAGATGTCAGGTGCCATAGAGCAAGTCTAACGTTCTTACGTAAAAATCTATTTTTATTGATCTTCACATTAATAACTTAAATGATCATTCAACAGAAAGGCTGATTTTACTGTCTGTGACAGGGCGACTCTGCAGTTTTCCGGTATGAGGATAAAGTTTTTAGTTCATAAAATTGGGATGCGCTTTAGATTAGGTTTTAGTAAAGCTGAAATCTTTCTTTTTGGGCCAGTCTCCTGCTATTCTCTGAGGGTTTATGAATACGGGTCAGAACCGCTATAAAGTAGCTGCAAAGCACCATTAAATACTAGAACAAATTGTATCCAGCCAAAGAGCAAGCTTCAATAACAGACCTCACTTGATATTTAAGGCAATGTACGTTTATGGAATCAAATAAAAGGTAATCGTCTGCAGCAAAGAGCAGAAACATTTTTTTAACAAACAGCCAAATTACTCCATAATCTTACTGTGTGCAACAGGAAAATATCTCAGCTTGCAATCCTCTGATTCTAATGACAACAGGCCAGTCAAGGAAAATGAAAGAAAAAAGACATCTTACAGAAATTCACACTTACAGAAATGACATGAAGTGACAAAGATTTTAAAGGGGATACCAGCCCTAAGACGTACAAAGCACATGTAGCGTGTTAAAGCTCAGACAGTCCACAGCTACCATTAACTACTTCAGTAAAACTGCAGTGAAAGAAAGGATGAAAATTAGGAAACAGTCTTCATCCATCTGCTTGAGTAAATCCGCAAACACAGAGCCACATAAGCAAAGGGGTACAAACTTGTTAGAAATGTCAAAAAAGTCAACAAAACTACAAATACAGATCCAGCAACGACCCACCGGCAGTTTCTCACAAATTAAGAGTCTCTAGTGTAACTTTCTGCTGTAGGAAAGTTTAACTAAATTTCTTTTAAAAGAGGAAAGGCAGCACAGGAACAAAAGCAATGTTCACATTAAGCTTTTTATTCAGATAGCATGGTGGCTCCGGCCTTTAGCAAGCGAGTTGCTAGTTCCAGTCTCAGAATGGCCTTTTCTGTGCAGAGTCTGCATGTTCTCTGTGTGGCTTTTCCATGCAAACAGCAGATCATTCCCAAATGAACATGCATGTAAGCATTCAGCTCTTACTTATGGTCTGGTATGAATGGTTGTTTTGTCTTTCCCTGCAATAGTAGCTGCATTTCCATTACGGATGAGAGTGAATCTTTGTCTATTATGTTGAAAAAAACACTAATTCACAATTGCTGTATTTATATTAAATAAGAAATAAGATTAAGATGAAATGTGATTAAGCTTGGTCACACGATAAGTCATTAAAAATCATGGCAGTGACGGATGTAAACAGTAAATATTTTCAGAATTCAGTCATGATGCTGGCGCTCATCATCTATCAGCCAATCAGAGGAGATGTCTGCATCTTATTCAGGAATTGGAGCGACAAATTACTTCCCATTGGCTACATATGCAGTGTTTTGGGAAAATTGTAATTGATTTTACAGATCTGTGGATTCAACACGTTCGAATGACATCCTAGCGCAAAAGCTTTTTATCAAAAAACATGAGTTTTTGCTAAATTGGTGTGTTTGCATGCAAGAAGCACATTTATATCTTCAATTTGTGCAATTTCATGATTAATGGAAATGCAGCTTCTCATCTGTCCAGGGTCTGCTGTGACTCTTCCCTGTTGTCAGAGATGCGTGATGTCACAGGTTGCCAAAAATATAAGTTAAGAAAATAACATCCAGTCACAACATTCTGCAACTATCAAGAATTATGAGAATATATTCTAAAATCAATGTTTCAGGGCTGATTTCCTCTTTATTACACCAAGAAGATAGAGAGATAGATAGATAGATAGATAGATAGATAGATAGATAGATAGATAGATAGATAGATAGATAGATAGATAGATAGATAGAGCCCCTTTGTCCCTTGATATGGGGTCAGAACCCTTTGACCCCTTCATGATGCCTGGGGTCAATGCTACTCCAGCATTTGGGTTCACATTAAACACTCCGAGAACCCGACCCCAGACCTGAGCAGCTTTACACTTCATAAAAAGGAAAATATAAAAAAAATAAAGCAACTCAGATCATCAGAACTGATTAGTCTCAACAAATCTGTGATTGTATTTTCTCTGTCATGTGTGTCTAAAGCGCCTCAGCCTCATGTCGGCCCCAGAGTGAATCTGGACCAGATGGGAACCTGCTAGTGGTGTTTAAACAGGATTTCCTGAGCCTTTGTATTCCCACACATTCCTTTATCCAGGCGTTTCCAGCTTCCTCTTTCTGTAACTTTATTATTTTTTTTTTTAAATGCTGGAAGGGAAATTTAAAAATTTTGTCTTATCTAGTCGTAAAGTTGTAGATGAGCATAATGAAAAATATATATATCTGTATGCTGTAAATGTTTGAATTTTCTTAAAAACTAATTTAAACAATTTTCTTAAAGGTTTTGGCTTGTAGATTCTGACTATTCCTATTTTATGCCGATTCCAAATAAGCAGCCATGTTTCTGAATCCAAGGTTACATCTAATTTACAAAACAGGTTAGTCAAATAAAATCCCTCACAATAATAGCATTTTTTAATCCAGATAACAGAATACAATATAATTTGCTTGTTGCACAATTGCAGCTCTAATTTGCAAAGCGAATGCCTGTGTCACTGTAATAATCTGAGTCCATTCAGAGTTGACCCAGCAAAAATAATCTCAAACAGTCAGTTATTCTGATTCATAGAGGATAATAACATAAATATATAAAATTATTTAGAACCTTGGTCCAACCCCAGATCTGTAGTTCAGTTTCAGTCTTTGCTTTTAGTTGATTATTTTCTGGCTCAGGGTGACCAAAGGCAATGTTTGCAATGTTAGATATCAAAATTTATGTCTTTAACATTGAAAACACAAAATAATATACAGTTAAATTTTTTTCCAAATTGCAGCCGTAGGGTATGTCTCATATTTAGCTTCATCTTTTTGGCTGAAATGTTTCCAGGGTCATTTGGGGATCAACTGGTTGGACATTTTGGGATTGTTAGCAAATCAAATTTTTCAGATTGTTGCTGTTTCTCTAAATTTTGTCCACTTCAATGGATCGGTTCCAAATCAATTGTTATATAGCACAAGGTAAACCTTAGAACTGACGTTTTCTAAAAGCTTTGCAGGTCCACACACAGATCAACACCTGGTCACCCAACCTTGACCCAAAGCGCTTTATATTCTCTGCTGTGTCATAAAAAGAAAGAAACTCTCAAACTTGGTAAACAACATCATTCCTAAGGCTTTTGCTCTTTCTAAATACCTTGAAAGATTTGGTTTATAAGACTAATGGCAATCATGTGACCTAACAGTTCAAGAATAAGTAGTCTCACTTTGTTCTAATATTAACCCAACTCATTGGAAAACACATTCATAATGCAACCTCTAATCTTCTTCAATGTCATAAATCTGTGTGATAAGAGCTCAGAAAGCCCAACAAAACGTAAACATCTCTTATTAAGACCTTAACAGCAACGGCCTTCTGCTGACCGCAGCAGAGCACTGCAGGCCTTTCATCCAACACTAACGACGGAAAGGATTTCAGACCAAACATGAACTTGGAAGGCTGTAGCACACAGTAGTGATGAATACTCCACTTCACATTTTGACCAGCAGCCTTCAGTTTGTGGTTCTCACTGCTAGAGAGCCGGTCTGTACATCAACCGCTGCTGTTTTACTTTCCTTTATATCCAAGGCAGTGCTTGGATAGTTTCACAGATTTGGTGTCCGTAGCTGCTACCAATGCTGCTGTTCAAATGCTTTCTCAAAATGTGAGTTCATAACCGGAAGGTTTGGCAGTTATGTGGAGGAGCAGCAGACTCCTTTAGTATGTGCCCATGAAGGTTTGAGCTAAAAGCCAAAACCTTAAGATACTTACACTGGTTTTGTGATCAACGTTGACTCCTTAAGCAGGACGTCTTAAGGTTTGTTTAAAATGCACCATCAGGTGTAACTTTGCTCAGTTTGGGCAACAGCTGAGCTCGTCCATGTCAGGCACCTGAAACCAACAACATCCACCAGTTGGTATTTGTGTTGTGTTCGTAACATCTTTCCTAAATTCTTTTCCTTTCGAACCCATCTTCCTCGTCTCCCTCCCCCCCGCCCCATGCCAGTCTGCGAGTTGGGGGGCGGGAGGGCTCGTGCCGCTAGAGAGCCGTGATCTGAGTTAGCTCTGTGTTGGAGTTCCCTGTCCCATGAGTCTCTCCTCTCTGCGTGGGGACGACCCCCACCAAAGGAAGCTCCACGCCTAGTCATGCTGGATTCGCCGTTCCCGCACCGGGCCCCCCGCCGTCCCCGCCCTTGTAGCTGTAGGCCGCTGCCACCTCCCTGGCGATGCTCCTCATTCTGCCCGACTGCTGGGTGTCAAGGCGGAACGGAGACGGCTGACAGAACTCACGGAAGCAGCGCTTGAAGTTTTCGTCCAGAAAAGCGTAGAGCACGGGATTCAGACCACTGTTGATGTAGCCCAGAGCGATGCAGAAATGAAACATGACCACGGCGTACATGCTCCTCAGAATGAAGCCCAGAGACTGAGCCAGGACCAAGATGTGGATGGGCGTCCAGCAGACGACAAACGCCGCCACCACCACCAGGACCATCCTGGTGATGCGCCGCAGGTTGCGATCCTTTTCCTTGGAGCCAGACAGGATGCGAACATTTCGAAGGCGTTTTACCATCAGACTGTAGCAGATGCTGATGATGGCCATGGGGATGAGGAAGGAGAAGAGGAAGACGCAGGTGCCAAAAATAGGTTCCCACTGATCCTTTGGTTCATTGAAAACCAAAATGCACTCAGTACCTGCAGGTGAACATAAACATGAAGGAAGAGAAACACGGTTACATATGCAAGACAATGACTTCTTTTCACAAAATAATCTTGTTTTAAAAGCAGACAACTCTGAAGAAGAAACAATATTTCAACTGTTCAAAACAATTATCCACTTTTCAAACATTCTATTTTCTATTTCATTCTATTCTAATCTATTCTGCTTAGTGCTGGGACTCGATAAGAAATTTTAATCTATTTAATTGCAGGATCTGTAGTTAATTTATGAATTCACATTTTAATGAAAAACCATATAAATAAAAACTAAGCAACATTTTTAAGTGTAAAATCTTCTTTGCTGCTAAATTATTGAATAAATAAACCCATTAGCTGAAAAACAAATATATTTCATGTTTTTAATCTACTATTTGGGTTATTCAACCAGAATTACTCCTATTTGGAAACATTTGTGAACATCAGCATTTCTGATTTATTTTTATTTTTTCACTTAAAATGAAGATGTTAAGCATAAATTTAGAGGATGATTCCCATAATTCATAGAAAATCCATCCAGGGTGGATGGATTCTGACTGACAGAACGGCTCTGCTTTGGTATTCCAGGTTTTTATTCCTCCAATTTAAACTGAGCTGCCTTTCTTCAGCAGAACATCGACCCACAATGTATTCTGTAGAAGTGTCTTGAATTTTCTGAATCCTAATGTGTCCATTATTGCCATGATTCTGATAACAGGAAAGAATCACCAGCTAAAGGACATAATGATTGAGATAATGTGGAGAAAAATTATGGAAGAACAAATGAACACAGACAGGAGTCAATATCCACTGGAGTCGGTTTAATCAGCTTAATCAAAAACACTTTGCTGTAAAGGATGAAGAGTAAATGCCTGAGGAAGGAAGTCAAGGAAAAAATTTGTCTGAATCAGTGAAGAATCAAGATTAAACACAAAAATCCCAACAACATTATGGAGGAAGACACATTTTAAATGTGGTATGCAAATTTTGCTAAAGGAAAAATAATGAGAGCAAGAAAAAAGCTAAAATTATGTAAAATAAGATGCTAGCAATAATTATGTTTGTTTTATGCCTTTATAAAATGATCCATCGTATTTTCTTTGCTCTGCTGCCTCTTTGAGTTCGACAGATTCCAGAACTGTAACTTTTGGTACCACTTGTGTACTTTTTATTATTATTTCTGTGGAATCTTCAGATTGAGGTAAATTTTCATAAGAATCTGTTGAAACATACATATGAAAATATGCATGTTTTTGGGAAAGTCATAATTTAGGACCAAAGTTCAACACTTTGTAAGGGTCCTAAAGATGTCAAACGCTTTTCAGCATCCAATGAAAGTATGACCTCATCACAGCTGTGACCAGGTGTTGTGTTGCACATCAAACAGCTGCATAATGATAAAGAAAGGCTGGCGACTATCAATAAATCCTTTCTACTCAGGTGAGACAATGCAGGGGTAAGGCGCTCAAGTCGCCATGCCGAAACATTTCTAAGGCCTCATATCTTGTGTACTTTGGTACATAATCGAACTTTTTCTAAATATATGACTTTGTAGGAGATTCATTTTCTGACATTTACCGGGTGGGGAGGGCATAAACTCAGAGACAACTAAAAATATATCGTATCGTCAGTTTTTGTACTCTGGTAGTATACTAAAACAACTTTCATATTTACATTGTACCTGCCGACTCAATATGTCAACTAACAATATTTAGCAGTCTAAGAAATGCGACTAGCCAAAGTGGAAAGTACAACATGAGGACGACATTTATTTTTGAGCTTCAACTCTCTCCACCCAGGACTCTGCGCTAATGCTAGCTCCTATGCTAACACAGAGTTATTTTCAACTTTTTTTCATTATTGCTGCCCTTTAGCTGTAAGTTTAACAATATTTCTGTTTGCTACTTCTTGTTTTTTTACAATATTGTTGCTGCTGCTTCATTGTTAAAGTTTCTGCTCTGTTATATTCCTCAGGTACCAAAAGAACAGGCAGTAATTTGCTTCCTGCAATATTGCAGACGTGTTTCTAATGTGTTGAAATATGGAACATCATCATGCTACTTTATGGAATTATTTTGGATATTTAAAATGTTTTTATTATGGTTCTAAAAGGCATCCAGGTCTCAGCTTTTCTCTGTTTTCCAAAGAAGGGAATATATAATAATCTGCTGCTGAAACTTTCCTCTCATAACCGCTGATTGCTGGAGAAACCATCACTTGTTGCCATTAAGGAGCAGATCTTAACTAAATCTTTTATACAGAACTATTGACACATAAATAATGAATCATATTTTGAGTTCTGCCTGTACTGCATCCAATATTTAAGATCCCACCCAAAAACACATCCAGACCTTTTCTCCACCAGCAGGTGGTTCCAGACTCATTTAGTGCAATATAGCACTGCATACTCCAGAGAGCTCCACGTTTGTAAGTCACTTTGCATAAAAGTGCCAGGTAAATCAATTTAATCTCACACACACACACACACACACACACAGAAGCTGTGTTTGTCAAGGCAGTGTCACACACACTGTGATGATAAACACTGCTCAGGTCAAGTGGGGATGTCGGGGTTGGAAAGCAGAGCAGGGAGGAGCGACGGAAAGTAAAACTGAATGCGATGAAACTGACTCTGCTGTAAAGGAAGTGATGAAATATAACAACACAGTCTGAAAAATTCCAATTAAATGGAAATATTCCAACCTTTTGTAAAATTTTTTGTGAAAAAAGCTAAATTTTGTTGATCATGATGGATTTGTAAATCAATAAAAAGTGTAAAACATCCATGGGAGTGAATACTTTCTGTAGCCGCTGTGAAAATAAATTCCTCTGACAGATTGTGACTTCTTAAAAAGGGAGGCAGGACACTCAAACGTCCTGCGAGGTGTTCCTATTTTACTGTTAAGACTTTAAGGGAGAATATATTTAGGTTTTAATCAGATATAAAACTCACTATAACACGTTTTATATCTCTGTAAACAAAAAACTATCTCGTTACATGAGATTTAAATCCTACTACTGGTAGTTAAAGCCTCCATATTGACTCTTAAATCATGCTGAACACATAAAAACCACGTTTTTCTCTTTTACATGTGAATGAAGATCTGGAGAATTACATTTTTGCTTACCATAAAAAACTATAAAAGTTACATTTGATAAAAAACAAACTGTGCTCCACACAGGCGAAATAAAAGGTAAAGCTGCCTAGAGCAAAAGTTTATAATTTTCTTGCATCGCCAGCTTAAGATAAATGAGGAGGGAAAACCTCTCACACATACTAATCTTCAGACAATCAATGAGAAGATTTGCTTTAAGTTGTGCTTTTGGCTGCATGTCATGTCTTAACCATAAGCCTTAAGAAAAGCAAGAAAGACATAATTTTTGGTCTTAGGGCTCATTAGCAAACAGATTTTTAACATCTCTGATCCTCTTAATAGAATATTCATCCTGTAATAACAAGTGTTTCCCCAAATCCTTTAGGAAATCAAGAATGAATGAATATTTTATGCTAAAGTAGGCTGTATTTCTCCAAATAAAGTAATAAGCTTTTGCATGTCTGATGCACATATCATTTTTGAAGCATTATTTTTATTGTGAAATAAATCATTTGGCTGTATTTGCAGAAATGGCCGGTAAGGCAGCTCAGACGCCCACAAACGCAGCGAAATAAACTGCAAAACAGTCGAGACAAAATCAAATCAATCGGAAATAGGAACTGGTAGAAAAAAAAAGAAACCATGATCTATTACTCCATTTGCTGGATGTTTTTATGTTTTGCATTTCACCGGGCCACAAGTGCTGAGGATTTATAGTGTGTGGGTGTTCCTGTTAAAAATGGAAGCTCAGGCTCCATTATTGCCACGTTCCAACCATTGATCAAAAGCACAGTTAAAGTCTGTGTGAAAGGACGGTGATAACCACCTCCATGGAGCCGTGGCGTCCGTTTTATTAAAAAAAAGAGGAAAAAAAGCTATAGATGCTATCGCCACGTCCTCCGAGGAGCACAATACAGGCTTTAAAAATTAAACTCACCAGCACCGGCTGATATAATGGCAGTATTGATGCATGTGGGCTAATAATCCATATTTATAAAGGTCAAGTCAGATAAGAGAGCAAGCATTGCTGCGTTTTCCCAATGCAGAGGCGTAATCTGCAGAAATGAAGTAAATCTGGAATGACGCCAGTGAAATGTGTGACGCTGAGTGGAGATGTCAGTTTTAATTTCTCTCTTGGTTTCATCTTTTCGATCTCACTTGTCTGTGAGTGGTTTCCTCTCAAACGCTGCTGACGTTTTTCAAAACTCTGCCTTCAGAAGGAGCTCAGATAATGGTCGGCAATTTGGTCCTGGTTTTCCTCAGATTCTCGCTGACAGCTTGTCAGCATATCGATACTTCAGGCAGGAAACTGTCCACACATTCACCTCAGCTGCAGAAAAACTCTTGATGAGGAACGATGAACTTGACCAGGTAGAGAGCAGCAGATGTCTTTCTTTGAAACATTTCTCCATGTTTTATGCTACAACCACAAAACTTAGCATGCTATAAATATATTTCTAATTTGACTGGGTCATTCACACAAGAACACATTTTTGATCTAAACATCTCCAGAGAAGTTTCAGCACAGACCTGACAAATAAAGCAACAAGGAGGAGAACTAGGCAGAACTCCAGCAGGTTTACCAGATGAGATGCTGCAGAGGAAATGGACGCACACAGAGTTCCCACATTGGACGAGGATTATTGAGACATTTCTGGACCTCTAAGGGTTGATGTGAGTGCAGTTCCTCTTGTTTGTCTTTTTGGAGGAACAGGGACAGATGAATTATTAACACCTTTGCTCTCTGTCACAGCAACAGGCACATCGTTCACTTTTAAAAGCATCTGATAAAGTGATGCTACTGATCATTGCAGACCAAGGTTGTTTCTACATAACCGGTTCATAGTTTTGCTTTTCTATGGTTTTATTACCAAACCAGAGTTTGTCCATGCATTTATTAGGCGTACAGTTACAAAGTATGTTGAAGGTACTGCAGAGAGATGTGGAGCTCATGATGCTTTGCTGTTTGGCTTTTGGTCTTTTCTTTCGTGTTTATTTTTTTTCTTTTGCTGTATAAGTAAATTACTTTGGTTTAGTTTAGTCTTTTATTCTCTTAGTTTATAATCTCAGATCTGTAACGGTGCTTCATTCAATGTTATTTGTTCAGATTTTGAAGTGTCAAATTGGAAAAGAAAAGATAAAATCCAATGTAACTTGTTAAATTTTCCAAAAAAATAAAATAAAAATGCCATGCACATTTAAAGTGTTTTTTGGCTTTTCCAAAAAAGCAAAACAATAATAATAATGCGCTAAAGGAGAGATGGTTCTGATGTAGTGGACCATCCACACTGTGCATCTTGTTTATTACAGCATCAACAACCGACGAGATTATACTAGATTGATTCGCTCCAAAACAGTAAGAGAAAACATTTTTTTATATTTGCAATATTATTAAAAGTTCTTTCAAAAGTGATGAGACAATTGAAAGGAAACAGAGTTTATAGTTCAGCTCCCTCTGGGTTTATTTTGGGACTTATCTTTATTAAACCTTCACCAGGCTCATCCCAAGTTCTCGTCTGCATTTTGGCCTGGGCCTCAAGGCCCAAACATCACAATGATCACTTTATTGCGCCGCACCAACAACAAAACGGCGCGCTCCCCCATTCCACCCGCAGCAAAACCAATTTCTGCTGCTGCCACCGACGCAGGGATATATTTGATCTGCTGTCAGTGGGTAAACACTTTACTTTTGAAGGCAGAAGGCAACATTCATCATGAGCTCTTTAAACTGATGTTTTCTGGTATACAGACGTCTCAAACCAGTACAGCCTGGAAAGTTGTCAGCAAAGATGTGTAAATCGGAAATCATGCAGATGGTGCTACGCAGAGTCATCAAGAGTCTTTCAGCAGAAAAACATAATGGATTTATGTAAGTAGTTACACACACTGTGCAAGAAATCAGAGATTTTCCAGCATCACTCAATATACTGTATATATATAGTTTCTGGTTTCCATTTCACAGCTGGTGATTCTGAACCTCTTGTCACTTCTTTCTTTCTTTCTTTCTTTCTTTCTTTCTTTCCCGTTTATTGTATTTTTCCGTTTTTTGATTTTCCGCCGGCCGGGATTATTCCTTTCCCTCTGATTTTTTGCTGCTCTCCACTTCATTTTCCTTTCACTTGGTTGATTGTTCTCCCTCCTACTCTACTCACCCGTGGATCAGACCTATCAGTTTCTTTTTCTGTCCCTCACACTTCCACCTCTGTCCCGCTGCCTCTTTTACCCTTTCAGGTTAGTGTGTTTTTAAGCATTTATCTTGACATCGTCTGTGTCTTATCCCCCTCCTGCTTTTTTCCATCTTTCACTTCCTGGTCCTTCCTTCATTATTCTTCTTTCTTTTCATTTTACTTTTTTCTTTTCACTTTTTTTTTTTTTTGTTTTACTTATTTGTAGCTTCAACACATTTTGTTTCTATCTTTATGGACTCTTTTTCATATTATGGCATTTTTCTATCTTTGACATGCAAGTTTCATTTCTCACTCCTTTCTTTCACGTTTAATAAGAACACAGCAACATTCTGCTCAGCCTATTTATTCTTTCTTTCACCTCCACTTACCTTTTTACTTCTCATTCCCACCTTTTTAGACGTTCTCCCTCCTGTGTCGGCTTTAACATTTTCTACACTAGGAACTGGAGGTAACTGGAGACCCTGTCTGTCCACCTCAACACCTGAGAATCTGTTACTTTGGTTCTTCTGAATGTGACAAATCAGGATTTCTCATTTAAAAAGTTTAAAAAGATTAAGTGTTCACAAGAGATAATATTCACTGAAATACAATGGGATTTGTTTCAGCAGCTGTTTTGTTGCCATGTATTTAATGCAGTTAATTTTCTATAACTTGTTGGGCTTCTTATGGTTGATAGTTACTGTATATGGACTAACTTATTAACTTATTAACTTACTTTAACTTATTAAAGCTCATCTTTCATCACCAAAATAAAAAAACCTGATCAGTAACAAGGACGAATGAAAATATGAAACAAGAATGGCAGCTTCCAAAGCAAAACCAAAAAGCTCAGACAGCCTGAGTTCAGAATCACAATCAAAACCTGATGAAAGCAGCAAAATAAAAAAAAAAATACTGAGAATCCCCCGTCTGCTTTAACTAGACGGGGTGAAAATGAGTTTCGTTACTAAGAGCCAGTTTTGTTATTGGAACCTTTGGTGCAGCTGAAGGACAATGTGCTG
Source organism: Alfaro cultratus (assembly GCA_903066825.1). Lineage (NCBI taxonomy): Eukaryota > Metazoa > Chordata > Actinopteri > Cyprinodontiformes > Poeciliidae > Alfaro > Alfaro cultratus. Next base: position 979 of record CAEFZX010019455.1, on the reverse strand, counting down.
CTGGGAAACAAAGTAAAAACAGAAGATGACAGAAATGATCCATTAGTTGTGGTGGAAGTGTTGTATGAGTCCTACAGCAATAATTCACTGTAAGCACGATTCTGAAAATGACTCACCCTGACTCTCTGGAACCCGCTAAACGCTAAGAAACCTGCACAAAGTGCCTGTTTGCATTGCATCACACACATTAAGGTGTGCATTATCCTTAGACTGAAAAGGAAAATCAATTATTATTAAACCTACCACAGTATCAAGGTTATTATGAATCATGTTTTTTTTAATATCTCAGATATTCCCACTTGCTGTCATTGCTACACAGCTTTGCACCGTTACATTTTCCAAACCTTTTTATTTTTTAAGCAGACAAAAAAGAGAAGATTAGAAAGGAAAATGAAAGGAAAGAAAAGAGAAGAAGAGAGAAGAAAAGAAACGAAAGGAAGAGAAACACTTTGTGACATGTACGGTTGGACCCACTGTGACCGGTTCTGCTTGTGAGCTGGTTAGGGGCCCAATAGTCGGTTCCTGCACCTCAAGCCTCTGGAGGATCCTCCACCTGGAGGCACCAGCAGCTTCAAATAACTGTTTGCTGCTTTGTAAGGGCATTTTAACAGCTGCTCTCTTCATCCCATGAATTAGTCTAACAGAAACCTTCCTCATTTTGCCTTTATCTGCACAAACCATCTCTGTTCTGAATCAGCCACAAATCTCTTCACAGTACAATAACACTTCAGTTTCGTCAAATATCTAATGTTTTCATATCTTGTCATACGGCGCTACACTATCTGATGATTTTGTCAGCAGAGAAATTCTTTCTCTTTCCCATATTGCTTGAAACCTGTGGCCTGCTTATTAATGTGGAACATCCTTCTTAAGTAGATTTCCTTTAATTGAGCTCACCAGATAAACTAATCAACCAGCTCTCTGAAAGTAACTATAGTGATTCAAAGAGCCCTGACACACAACACCATCTATAAATTTA